>CM044368.1:4884553-4887053 GCA_024294585.1 Vipera latastei | reverse complement strand
CCTACCTCACCATTTGAGTTTTCTTCTCCCTTGCATGCTCAATCCAAATATAACTGCCAAGAAATGCATTTGGAAAGGGCACGTGCAGAAAACATTGATCTTTAGAATCTTGCTTTTCTATAGGAGAAAAAGAGGCAGAGCCTCAGGGTGGAGTCAAGAGGGGAATCAGCCTGGAATCCTTATGCTCTCACAAGCAATCCAGCTCCAGTCCCCTCTTGATTTCCATTGGCTCTTATCTAGCGCCAATTTAGTGCTGGCCAATAGTTTATTGCATGAACAATAAATCAGCTTAACTGGAACTTACAATGCATTACATGCATTTATTACAGACGCTACCACAATTTTTGTGAGGGAAGTCGGTGGAAGAACTGCTACAAACACCATGTTCAGTTTGTGGAAGAAAGGCAGGATAATAAATCTGACCAGCAAAACTTTTCACAATATGTCTCCCAGATCACTGTCACCCTCCATTTCCTTCTTTTGATCCGAACAGTACCTGCGTATTCTTTCTGCTTGCTTGTCATAATTTAAATCAAGAAATCTTATTCCCGGAGAGATTCAAGAAACTCAAGAAAATTCATTTTCCAGCTCCAATTATTATTATTATTATTTGTCAGCATCAATAACGAAATTTGCTCCGGCAGTGGCTGGAAAAACATTGTATTTATTATTATTATTATTATTTCTTTGTTTCCAGGGTTAGGGGATTATGTCTGACATCACTTTGCAAATTTGGGTTGAGCTATCAAATCTGTCCGTTTGCAGTCATTGGAAAAGAATTTGCCTTATTTACTTAGACTCAAGATAGATAAACAAAGAGGAGACTTACAGGACTTTAGGTTTTTTTCCAAAGAAATAGTATGTACTCAGAGTGATAACAGCTTTCCTAAGTTACAGTAAATGGTCCTTTTTAGGGGTGCTGGTGAGATTTTCCCAATTAACGTCTCTCCCCCCCCCACCCAGATTTTCCTGGTCTTCATCCCTATCTTGTTTCTGAAGTGAAACGGGTACATCCTATTCTTCCTACGGAGCAATATGAAGGCCAACTCTGTCGCCCAAAATCTCAATAAAATTAACTTGGAAGTGTGGCTGGATCCGATTTCAAACCGCAACGGGATTGGCTGTCTCAGGAGATGTGTGGTGAACCCATTCTTGGACTCTTGGGTTAGAGATGACAGGGATGGAGAATCTCTTCCAAATGTTTACTGTCAGAAACAAAACAGATCCAGGCAGGTGCAGATCCAGGCCAGAGGTAAATCTCATTTCCGAAGTCGATAGTAGCCCACTTTGGCATGCAGGGAAAAGTCTTTTGTTGACTCAGCTTGGGACTGTCTGGCTCTGCAAGGATCTTGAGATACTGCTGAACAATATCTCCCGAGTTCCAGCTGGCCAGCTGGTGACAAATGTTGGACACTGTTTTGCTCGATCTGATTAGATCATTGGGTGGCTTTCCAGATGTGCAGGGAAACTCGGTCGTTGTTGCCTCTGCTCCCCATGCTAATGGATGCCTGGCTTATACCCAAGGGGTGCTTTTTTTCAAGCAGCAACTTTCTTGTTTCTCTTTGAAGACGTTTCTCCTCTCATCCAAGAAGCTTCTTCAGCTCTGATCTATAGGTCAAAGGTTATTCCTTACAACGTTTTGCATAGCACCCCAGTTTTGTGACTGTGAGCAATTGGCAGCTTGAGGGATCCTCGGTGCTGTCTCAGCTGGGTTGTCCAAAGGTGCTTTTTTTCAAAAGGCAACTGGACTTACTTTGTTTTTCCAACAAAGGAAGTCCAGTTGCCTCTTCGGAAGGCACCTTTCAAACTACCATGACCTGGAGGACTGAGAATCTCCCTAGACTCTGAGCTTGGCTGTTTTCTTGTAGAGGTTTCATCACCCAACTAAGTAATATCATCAGTGCTCAAACGTGGCCCTTTTATGACTTCTGGACTTCAACTCCCAGTTTTCTTTTGGAAAAAAGCATCTTTGGGATAACCATGATCTGGATGATTGAGGAATCTCCATAGACAAATGGGAGATGGTCTTCTTTATCCAAGACCACCACCGTCACCTTCACCTTCTTCTTCTTCTTCTTCTTCTTCTTCTTCTTCTTCTTCTTCTTCTTCTTCTTCTTCTTCTTCTTCTTCTTCTTCTTCTTCTTCTTCTTCTTCTTCTTCTTCTTCTCCTCCCTCCTCCTCCCTCCTCCTCCTCCTCCATCTTGTCCTCCTCCTTCTCCTCCTCAATTTAGTCTTGACCTTCTTCTTTTCTTCTTCTTCTTCTTCTTCTTCTTCTTCTTCTTCTTCTTCTTCTTCTTCTTCTTCTTCTTCTTCTTCTTCTTCTTCTTCTTCTTCTTCTTCCTTCCTTCTCCTCCCTCCCTCCTCCTCCTCCTCCTCCTCCTCCATCTTGTCCTCCTCCTCCTCCTCCTCCTTCTCCTCCTCCTCCACCTCAATTTAGTCTTGACCTTCTTCTTCTTCTTCTTCTTCTTCTTCTTCTCTCTTCTTCTTCTTCTTTCTTCTT
>CM044368.1:4835487-4884053 GCA_024294585.1 Vipera latastei | reverse complement strand
ACACACAGACACACACACACACACACACACACAGAGAGAGAGGGGGGGGGCAGCATCCAACTTGGGGACGGTGGGGGGACAAGAATTTAAAGTTCTCCTGTATTAATAGAGTTGACTTTAGATCATGGTATATCCCGATGAAATGTCCGCTTAAAGTTCGGCTCAAATCATCCAAACTATCCAGGTGGCCAATTAAGTTAAATCAGGCTAGATTGACAGGACACTGTTATGATGGTATTGTCTGCTGCAGGAAAGAAAGAAAGAAAGAAAGAAAGAAGAAAGAAAGAAAGAAAGAAAGAAAGAAAGAAAGAAGAAAGAAAGAAAGAAAGAAAGAAAGAAAGGGAAAGAAGGAAGGAAGGAAGAAGGAAGGAAGGAAGGAAGGAAGGAAGGAAGGAAGGAGAAGAAAGAAAGAAAGAAAGAAAGAAAGAAAAGAAAGAAAGAAAGAAAGAAAGAAAGAAAGGACCCTAAACAGAGCTAGACCTAGGAAAGACAAGATAGGGGAGAAAGCCGACATGACAACCTCCCAACCCCAAAAACTCAGGTTTCATTTCAGAAATGTGAATTTCCACTCCAGCTCAGCTTTTGATCGTGTCCAATTGAAGGAACTGTGTTGCTCAGAGTCAGGGCAATATTTTATTTCTCTTGGGATTTACGGCTGCTTTGCCATGGAGGACAAACCAGCCTAGCCATTTTTACCTGCTGAATCCAAACAGGAGTTGCTACCCTGTCGACACGGATTATATCATCATGTAATACATTATTAAGGTAACGCGGTGGCTCAGTGGGTTAGGACGCTGAGCTTGTCGATCAGGTCGGCAGTTTGGCGGGTCGAATCCGAGTGCCGCGTAACAGAGTGAGCGCCTGTTACTCGTTCCAAGCTTCTGCCAATCTAGCAGTTCGAAAGCACATAAAAATGCAAGTAGAAAAATAGGGACCACTGCGGTGGGAAGGTAACAGCGTTCCGTGCACCTTTGGCGTCTAGTCATGCCGGCCACATGACCACGGAGACGTCCTCGGACAAGCGCTGGCTCTTTTGGCTTTGAAACGGAGATGAGCACCGGCCCCTAGAGTCGGAAACGACTAGCACGCATGTGCGGGGGAACCTTTACCTTTAGTTAGGATGCTGAGCCTGTCGATCAGAAGGTCGGCAGTTTGGCGGGTCGAATCCCGAGTACCGTGTAACAGAGTGAGCGCCTGTTACTCGTCCCAGCTTCTGCCAACCTAGCAGTTCGAAAGCACGTAAAAATGCAAGTAGAAAAATAGGGACCACTACGGTGGGAAGGTAAGGGACGCGGTGGCTCAGTGGGTTAGGACGCTGAGCTTGTCGATCAGAAGGTCGGCAGTTTGGCAGGCTCGAATCCCGAGTGCCGCGTAGCAGAGTGAAGTGCCTGTTACTCGTCCCAGCTTCTGCCCACCTAGCAGTTCGAAAGCACGTAAAAATGCAAGTAGAAAAAATAGGGACCCACTCCGGTGGGAAGGTAACAGCATTCCGTGCGCCTTTGGCGTCTAGTCATGCCGGCCACATGACCACGGAGACGTCCTCGGACAAGTGCTGGCTCTTTGGCTATGAAACGGAGATGAGCACCGTGCCCCTAGAGTCGGAAACGACTAGCACGCATGTGCGGGGAACCTTTACCTTTTACCTTACGGTGGGAAGGTAACAGTGTTCCGTGCGCCTTTGGCGTCTAGTCATGCTGGCCACATGACCACGGAGACGTCCTCGGACAAGCGCTGGCTCTTCGGCTTTCAAATGGAGATGAGCATTGGCCCCTAGAGTCGGAAACAACTAGCACGCATGTGCGGGGGAAACTTTACCTTTTTAATACATTATTAACAGTTCAAAATATAGACTGAGGTACAGTATGTGGGGATGAAATCGGCAAACAAAACCAGAGAGGAATTGCACCATGCTTTATCCTTTCTGTGTTGACCCTAGGGGATCGGGGGGGGGGGAACCGAACTACAAATATTCTCTTCTATTAATAGCATTCTTCCCTACCCTTCGCAATCTTCTCTCCGAGTCCTCCTCCTTCACAAAAACGAAGACGAAAGAGCAACTTAGCTGGAAGGCATCCAAACTACGCTGGGACTTCAGAAACCCAGCCAATTAACACTGGTGGAGTCAGATGCAGTAAATTGAAGAAATGCGATGATGCAAAATGTCTTTGGCCAATGTATGGATCCAAACCGAAATACTTCAGCAGCAGAACTCAGGTCTCCAGGGCTGTGGAATTAACGTTTCGCTTCTTACTCAGCATCAAAGGTTTTATTTATTTATTTATTTGTTTATTTGCCTCTTTGGATTGTCAATTGGCAAGCTGGAATGGATTCAGAGAAGCACTCTAGATAGGAACAAGCTCCAGCCAAGGACTGCAATGAAAGGAATCAGAATCAGACTCAAAATTAGAGCTGGGAGGGACCTTGGAGGTCGTCTAGTCCAACCCCCTGCTCAAGCAGGAGACCCCAGACCATTTCAGACGGGGGGCTGTCCATCTCCTGTCTTAAAAGCCTCCTGAGATGAAACACCCACAACATCTGGTCCACTTGGTTAATTGTCCTCACTGTTAGGAATTTTCTCCTGAATTTCAGGTTGCTTTTCTCCTTGATCAGTTTTCCATTCATTGTTTCTTCTCTTGCCTCTGGGGCCTTGGGAGAATAAGTGGACCCCCCTCTTCTTTGTGGCAGCCCCTCAAATACTGGCATACTATTATGTTCTTTTCTCTAGACTAGCCAAACCTAAATCCTGCAATCTTTCTTCATACGTTTTAGTCTCCAGGCCTTTAATCATCTTAGTTACTCTTCTTTGTATTTTTTCCAAAGTCTTAACATTTTTTTCGTAATCTGCCCACCTCCCTGCCTTCCTGTCTCTTTTTTCTTTTTTCTTTTTTCTTTTTTCTTTTTTCTTTCTTTCTTTCTTTCTTTCTTTCTTTCTTTCTTTCTTTCTTTCTTTCTTTCTTCTTTCTCTCTCTCTCTCTCTTTCTTTTTCTTCCTTCCTTCCTTCCTTCCTTCCTTCCTTCCTTCCTTCCTTCCTTCCTTTTTTTTTCTTTCTTTCTTTCTCTTTCTTTCTTTCTTTCTTTCTTTCTTTCTTTCTTTCTTTCTTTCTTCCTTCCTTCCTTCCTTCCTCTTTCTTTCTTTCTTTCTTTCTTTCTCCTTCCTTCCTTCCTTCCTTCCTTCCTTCCTTCCTTCCTTCCTTCCTTTATTTCTTTCTTTTTCTACTTCCTTTCTTACATTCTTCTTTCTTCCTTCCTTCCTTCCTTCCTTCCTTCCTTCCTTCCTTCTCTTTCTGGGAGATATCTCTGAGGCTAAATTTACCCTGGTGTCATTTGATCTCCTTCTCTCATTTTGTGGGTCAGAAGAAATGAGTCCTTTCCGTTTCTCCACCAAATGGCTGGCTTTCCACTCCTCCTTCAAAAAGAAGGTAAAATCTTGATTTCCCAAGTTCTGACAGAAGTAGGTCAGTCAGCCATCAAACTGTGAGGCCTGAGGGAGGCATTAACATGAACCCACTCAGGAAACATCTCAGTGGCCTCATAATAGCTGGGAAATGTAGTTCTCCTTCAAATTTTAAATACGTTAGGAGTAAGAACGGGAGATTTGAGTAGCGACGGGGATTATTTAGCCAGAGGACAAATTTCTTTTGAAGATAAATTTATTCAGAACCTTTGGACACCTGCAAGAGGGCAAACTGTACGTTTCATGCAATAGGTATCTAAAAAACGCCATTTCTGGTGCCAGATGGTCCTTTGGGGAAGAATAGACTAATTGACAACCACTCTTCTCAACTATATTTTGCACTGAACATCGGAGAGTACAATGCCATTTCCTTGTTGAGCACTTCTAACTGAATATCAAAGTGTGTTAATTATTCTCTGGAGTTGCAGTTAAGTGAAGGAGGATTTCATTGTCTGGGCACATTGCCAAAATGTCCCTCACTTTAGCTATTTTTCAAGGGAAACCAGAAAGAATGAGGGTGGGTTTCCATGAGCAGCAGAAATAGTGACCAAGCCCCAAGAATGAGCATCACGTCACGTGGTAGATGGAAGCCAGGAAGTTTTAATTAAAGCAAGAAATTATTTTAAATGATGTTTTATATGGCGTGCCCTCCTTTCCAATTACAAGTGGAATCGATACTGTCCACATGATCACTTCTGTCCCCTAGTTCTTAATTCATTTGCGGATTAATAAACCAATAGATTATTGTTATGTTTGGGGAGTAAAATATTAAGATCTCGTCCTTCTCTTCCCGTCTATCTTCTCCTTCTTCTCCTTACCTATTTTCTCCTTCTCCTTCTCCTCATGGTCTGTCTTCACTTTCCCTTCCTTCTCCTTCTTTTAGGGCTTTATGCAAATCCAGCCCATTTGACTAATTTGATTAATTTATGATTTAGTGCTAAGTGAGGAGTGATCATGCAACTTGGTCCTGTGTGCTCCTAATACTGAGTTAACCTATCTATCTTCTCCTCCTTATCTATCTTCTTCTTCTTCTCCTCCTCCTCCTCCTCATCTTCTCCTCTGTCCCCTTCCCCTTCTCCTTCTCTTAGTGCTTTATGCACACCCAGCCCACTTGATTAATATATGATTTAGTGCTAAACGATGTTTCTCTGTGCCCATAACACTGAGTTGAGAAGATGCTTCATGACATCCTATTAATCAAGCCCTGAAAACTGTTTTAGGGCCATTCCGTGACTTGGATAGGATGAAAAATAATAATAATAAAAAAATTCTCCAAATAGCAATGGATGCAATCACACGACTTTAATCCCCTCTTTTCAAAACATATGCTACCAAATCCTGCTAGAGTCACATTATTATTGGCCTATATCCATCCCATCTCCCGTTTTCTGCATGGCCAAATATAGGCTTTCTATCTCTAATTAGTGGAGACTTTTTTCCATTTCTGCTCCATGAGGAACAAACAGCAGACTGTGCCTCTGTTGACCCTATAAAGAAGCCACATGAGTTTTACACAGTAGAGCAGCCATTCAACAACAAAGAAGGTTTAATAGTTTTTTTTAAAAAAAAAAGAAAAGAAAAGAAAAGAAATCTTTTTCCAGAACAGGGCTATTCTGAACTGAAGCTTGAGTATTTTTGGCAAAACCTTGAAAGATGCTGGAAATGAACAGCAGTCTTATGTTTAAATTCTGCATTCATGGCTCTGATTTATTCGAGGGAGGAGAGGGAATGAAAGAATTACAAGCTCTGTGAGTATGAAATGGGGGGCGGGGGGAGCCCTAGTGGTGTTGGCCCGATCCACTGTGAAGTCATTGCAAACACAAAGAAAAAAAAATGAGATCCCAGCTATGTGTAGCTTGGCAGCAGAACTTTCCGAAAACCTAAAGTTTTCAAAGTCATTGGTATTTGCCAGCAAGACATATGTCTTCCCTAAAAAAAATTGAGGATGGAGTAGACGACCATGGGAAACTGGCTCACAGGGTCATGGTGCTGAGAATGCTGATTTGAATGTCCGTCCTGAGCCATGTGCAAAGCTAGTAGGCTGAACAGAGGCTCTTTCGGCCTCTTTCGGGTGACCGAGAAGAACTAAGGGTGACCGTGATAGACTTCCAACAAAGCAACAAAGATGATGAAGGGGCTGGAGATTAAATAGCATAACGGACAATTTAGGGAACTAGGCATGTTTAGTCCAATGAAGAGTAAGGGGTGACATGATAGCAGTCTTCCAGCATCTGAGGGGCTATCACAGAGAGAAAGGTATCAACCTATTCTTCAAAACACCTGAAGGCAGAACAAGAAGCAACGGATGGAAGCTTATCAAGGAGAGAAGCAACCTAGAACTACGGAGAAATTTCCTGACAGAGAGGACAATTAACCAGTGGAACGGCTTTGCCTCCAGAAGTTGTGGGTGCTCCATCACTGGGGGTTTTCAAGAGGAGATTGGACAAATTTGCCTGAAATGGTCTAGGGTCCTTTTCAACTCTGTTGTTCTGATGTTTTGATGTAGATGAGCGCGGGTAAAGCCTGGGATGCCAATTAAGCAGATAGAGATGATCTAACCGTGATGGCGTTTATCCAGAATCTCAAATACCCAGGTTCTGCCGCAGAACCCAGGTTGGGCTGAGAAGGACGGAGCTGCAGCTATAAAATTGGCAGGAAAAAGCTACGTCCGCTGTCTGCTCTAACCATTCATCTCGGCCTGATGAGACATACGCTCTCAGCGTGAGAAAACTGAACGCTCCCAGGTTGAGAAGGACCCCGAGGAGAAGCAGTTGAGCTGAAGATCTGCTACCATCAAGCGAGCCCTGATTGAAGGACAAATTCTGAAAAGTTCAGCGTCCCATGCTGAGTTTCCAAAGGGCAGCCAGCCGGAAGCAAGAGAAATAAATTTAAATTAAAAAGCCATTTCTCTCTTACTTTCCAGGAGTCTTTTTTCCAGTGGCCTATTTCCTCAGCTCAGAGTTCCATTTTTAGAACAGGACCAGCTCTTTCTTCTTTCACTCCAGTGACGACCTGCTGTTTTCAATCTACGGGTTTTTATTTAAAATAAGAGCCGTCTGGAGCATTTTTTTATTTTTTTTTAAAAAAAATTGGGAAAGGTTCCTGGAAACTGCAAGGAGATGAGAGAGATTATCTGGGCGAGGAAAGAAAAATCTGCCAGTTAGAGAATGTTGAATTTTATCACTCGTTCCCTTTCAGATTGTCTCTCTGTGTGCATCCCCGCTTTATTTGGGTCTCGGAGAATGAAAATCGATCCATTCTTGCAAAATCACAATAAAAACTTTATTTACCGTAGGAACTAGCTAGGAGCTGTCTCGTAAAAGAGAAAGTGTTTGTTTTATTGGGTGCCAGTTTCTGTGCTGGCACAGGAGGCAACTTCCTTCTTCAATCTGGGCTCCCTTTTCCAAACTTTTGGACAACCGAGTCATTCATCCCTAATTTATTTGCTGTCATTTCCTGATTTCAGCTGAACGTTCTGGCAATGACTTGACACAGCAAAGGGAAGTGCTGCTTTTTCTTTCTTTCCTTCTTTCTTTCTTTCTTTCTTTCTTTCTTTCTTTCTTTCTTTCTTTCTTTCTTTCTCTTTCTTTCTCTTTCTTTTTCTTTCTTTCTTTCTTTCTTTCTTTCTTTCTTTCTTTCTTTCTTTCTTTCTTTCTTTCTTTCTTTCTTTCTTTCTTTCTTTCTTTCTTTCTTTCTTCCCCCACCTCTTTTCACTACGGTCTCCGAGCCTGTGTTGTGTTGCAAACTTGATCAGTTCCCAATTCGGCGACTGATCCCTTCCTGCAGGTCATTCCAGTGTGGTGGTATTGATTTCACAAGCAAATTAATTAATTGAGTCTATCTCATGTTAACTCTTGCAGAACCAAAAAGCAGAGGCAGGCCTGAGGCTCTGGGTTGCATCTGAGTGGAGCCTCTTCTTTTCAACATAAAGCAGCTGTTCGTCTACAAAGCGTGCTCTGAAGGAGCTGAGAATGGGCCTCTCTGTGTGGGTCGTGGCTTCAGTGGCCATCTTTTTGTTCCATCAAGATGCGAGCGGTGGACTCATCAACAGAATTATTCGGCAGAAGAGGGAGACAGCAATCAACGTGACGCTGCCGGAGGACAACCACCCTGTGGTCTTCAACCATGTCTACAACATCAATGTCCCCGTAGGCTCCCTTTGCTCTGTGGACTTGGACGCTCCCAGCGGAGACTCAGAACTCAAATTTCCATCCGAGCCAGGCAAACACTATCAGGAGCATACACTGAATGAAGAAAATCAGATTGTGTTCACACACCGGATCAATATCCCACGGCGGGCTTGTGGCTGTGCAGCTGCCCCTGATATCAAGGACCTACTAAGCCGACTTGAAGAATTGGAAGAACTGGTCTCTTCTCTGCAGGAACAGTGCGGCGGTGGGTCAGGATGCTGCTCCAGTGCTCAAACAGCGAAAGGTAAGTTAGGAGAAATCAGACGCAAGGTGGAATGGAATAAAATAGAAAGACTAGAATTCTCAAACCAAAAAAATAGAAGAACTAGAATTCCCAAACAAAAAAAATTAGAACTAGACTTCCGAAACAAAGACACAGAAGAACTAGACTTCCCAAACAAAGACACAGCAGAACTAGACTTCCCAAACAAAGAAATAGAAGAACTAGAACTCCCAAACAAATAGAAGAACTAGAATTCCCAAACAAAGAAAAAGAAATAAAACTCCCAAACAAAGATATAGAAGAACTAGAATTCCCAAACAAAGACATAGAAGAGCTAGATTCCCCAAACAAAGACATAGAAGAACTAGACTTCCCAAACAAAGACACAGCAGAACTAGACTTCCCAAACAAAGAAATAGAAGAACTAGAACTCCTAAACAAATAGAAGAACTAGAATTCCCAAAGAAAAAGAAATAAAACGCCCAAACAAAGAAATAGAAGAACTAGACTCCCCAAAGACATAGAAGAGCTAGATTCCCCAAACAAAGACATAGAAGAACTAGAACTCCTAAACAAAGAACTAGGAGAACTAGAATTCCTAAGCAGTAGTATTTCTCTTTTGAACCTTTTGTGGTAGACCACATTTTGTTCATGTCCCATTTGTATTTAAATTCCGTCCCTCCATTACTTTCAAGGATGAGAAATAAATAAATAATTTGATTGACACCCCCCCAAGTCAAAGGACATTAAAATATGAGGTAAGTCTAGAACACTGCTTCAGGACCCTGGACAGCACTACAGGTATTGGCCTGGAGGTTCCTGACTGACATTCAGAACCATGGTTAGCAACTCTATGGCTAACTTATGTAGAGCTTAGAACGCATACTGACCCAGTGATTCCAATGATTGTATTAATCAGATCTGGTAGAAAAACAATTTCTTGTAAAAAAAAAAAAAGGAGGATGGGTCGTTTGTAATCCCATCTGCATTCACCCATCTAAAACTTAAAATATGACCCACTAACTAGAGCTTCGGTAAGTTCTCCATAACCCCATTGTCTTATGGGAAAGAATTCCATTAACAGTACGCTGACATTTGCATCCGCAGCATGCTCATTTTTTTCTTTCCCTTCATTGTTATCATTGTTATATTTATCTTCTCCTTTTGGTGCAGTAAAATAAGATCATAACATGAAGCCTCAACTTTTTGTTTTTATGTAGTAACATGTAATAGCCATTTCTATAACAAAAAAAACCATCTCATCAGCAAAACCCAAAATCAGTTATTATTATTTTTTTTTGTTCCACCTCAAGCACAAAGTCTAGAAGGGGTTTCCAAGTAGATCCCTAACATTCTCATGCACTCTTTCCACATTTTAGAGCCGTGGTGGCACAGTGGATAGAATGTAGTATTGCAGGCTAACTCACTGTTCACTGCCAGTAGTTCAATTGTTGATGGCTCAAGGTTGTCTCAGCCTTCCATCCTTCTGAGCTCGGTAAAATGAGGACCCAGATTGTTGCGGACAATACGTTGACTCTGTAAACCACTTAGAGAGGACTGTAAAACATTATGAGTCGATATATAAGTCCAAGTTCTATTGCTATTGCTGTAGTTGATCGGATATTGCATTATGATTCATGGCGGTGCAGTGGTTAGAATGCAGCATTGCAGGCTAAACTCTGCCCACAGCCTGGAGTTCAATTCTCAGTGGCTCAAGGTTGACTCAGCCTTCCCTCCTTCCGGGGTCGGTAAAATGAGGACCCAGATTGTTGGGGGGCAAATAGGTTGACTTTGTAAACCACTTAGAGAGGGCTCTGTAAAACATTGTGAAGCTGTATATAAGTCTATATTATTTAAACAGGTACTATTGAAGCTACACCTTACTGCAGCGGACGAGGAAACTACAGCAATGATATCTGTGGCTGCATCTGTGAACAGGGCTGGAAAGGACCGAATTGCTCAGAACCAGAATGCCCACAGAACTGCAATGAGAGGGGCCAGTGCATCAATGCCCAGTGCATTTGTGATTATGGTTACACCGGCTATGATTGTGGAGAGCTGGCTTGTCCCGGGGACTGCAGTGATCAAGGCAGATGTGTCGACGGGAAATGTGTGTGCTTTGATGGTTACGCTGGGGAAGACTGTGGCCTTGAGGTCTGCTTGGTGCCCTGCAGTGAGCATGGCAAGTGTGTGAATGGACAATGCATCTGCACGGAAGGTTTCACAGGGGTAGACTGCAGCCAGACCCTTTGCCTTAACAACTGCAATAATCGGGGGCGCTGTGTGGAAGAAGAGTGTGTGTGTGATGAAGGATACACGGGTGAGGACTGCAGTGAGCTCATTTGCCCCAACGATTGCGATGACCGGGGTCGTTGCATCAACGGCACCTGCTACTGCGAAACTGGGTTCACTGGTGAGGACTGTGGAGACCTGGCCTGCCCAAATGATTGCCAACATAACGGACGCTGTGACAATGGGGTATGTGTGTGTGATGAAGGATTCACTGGAGATGACTGCTCTCTACGGAGGTGTCCCAATGACTGTCACAAACAGGGACGCTGTGTCGATGGGCAATGTGTGTGCAACGAAGGCTTTTTGGGACAAGACTGTGGGGAAGTGAGATGTCTCCATGACTGCTACAACCAGGGGCAGTGTGTGAATGGCCAGTGTGTGTGTGACGAAGCCTTCATGGGGGAAGATTGTAGTGAACTAAGATGCCCCAAGGATTGCAACCACCATGGCCGGTGTGTTCTTGGGAAATGTCAGTGTGATGAGGGTTACATGGGGGAGGATTGTGGGGATCTGAGATGCCTCCATGACTGCCACAACCGTGGCCAGTGCATCAAAGGGCAGTGCATATGTGATGAAGGCTTTGTGGGTGAGGATTGCAGCCAGCGCAGGTGTCCCAACGATTGCCACAAGCGGGGGAAATGTGTGAATGGCCAGTGTGTATGTGAAGAAGCTTTCACTGGGCTCGACTGCAATGAACTGCGGTGCCCCAATGACTGCAACAACCACGGACGCTGTGTTGATGGGCAATGCATTTGTGATGAAGGCTACACAGCTGAAGACTGCTCAGAACTGACCTGCCCTCAGGACTGCAACCATCGCGGACGCTGTATCAATGGGGTCTGTGAATGTAACGAAGGCTTCCTTGGGGAAGACTGTGGTGAGCTAGCTTGCATCAACAACTGCAACAACCGAGGCCGTTGTCTGAATGGACAGTGTGTGTGCGACGAAGGCTTCACCGGTGTAGACTGTGCTCAACGGAAATGCCCCGACGACTGCAACAGTAGAGGGCAGTGCATTGATGGCATCTGTCTGTGCGACAAAGGATATGAAGGGCCAGCTTGTGATCAACAGTCCTGCCCCAACAATTGCAATGATCTTGGTCGCTGTGTAGCTGGGCGATGTGTCTGTGAAGAAGGATTTATAGGCGCCGACTGTTCAGATGGTAAGTTGTACCAAATCACAGAATTGAAAGGGCGCCTGGGGAATCTAGAGGCTAATCCCTTGTGCCGTTCCTATAATCTTCACCTTGAGAATAATGGCAGTGGTAGACAAACACACCACCTTGGGGATAAGAGGGCTCCTTCAAATGATTACTCTACATATAGTGTAGCTTCAATGAGTAGACTCCATAATTTGTTAGTGGGTATGTCGGTCAGACTTTCATCAGACAAATTGGGGGTTTGGTTCTACGAAGACAAATTCCTTTGCTTCTTGGACTTCTTTGATCACTTTTTTGCCCCATTCTTCTTTAAATCTTCACAACAGTATCTCCTCCGAAGGATTTGACGGTTACAGAAGTGACAGATAAGACCATTAACTTGGAATGGGCAAATGAAAACATTGTCAATGAATATCTCATCAGCTACATTCCGACCAGCACTGGTGGCTTAGAACTTCAGTTCCGGGTACCTGGAAATAAAACATCAGCCACCATTCAGGAGCTGGAACCTGGTGTGGAATATTTCATCCGTGTTTTTGCCATCCTAAGGAACAAAAAAAGCATCCCAATTAATGCCCGGATTGCTACTTGTAAGTACTTTAAAGGCCAAGTGAGTAATTTATGCTGTTAAATTAGGTATAATTATGGAAATCTATGCTACATCAGTCACTCAGTTTTGTGTTGCCTGAACTAACTTGTGATAAAGGAGGCTGAGTAGCTCAAAAATTGACATCCAACACAAGCTATGCTTACACTGCCTTGGTGGAGCAGTGGGCTAATGCCTCCTTAAGTAACACCAGCTGCCTGCAATTAGTGCAGGTTCGAGTCCCACCAGGCTCAAGGTTGACTCAGCCTTCCATCCTTCCGAGGTAGGTAAAATTTAATCTTCTTTTAATATTTGTAACTTTGTATTTTATTCTTGCCCTGTGAACCGCCCTGAGTCCTTCGGGAGAAGGGCGGTATAGAAATATTAATAAAATTAAAAATTTAAAAAAAATGAGGACCCAGATTGTTGGGGGCAATTAAGCTGACTTTGTAATAATGCCGCTTGGGGTGTGTGTGAAAGCCCTAATAAGCAGGCATATACATAGAATGAAGGCTACTGCTAAGCTTGTAAGCCACCCTGAGTCTTTGGAGAAGGGCGGGATATAAATGGAATTAAAATAAAATAAAATGTTTGGGGTATGGTTCATAGTGACCATCTTCACCTTATTTAATGTAACTGTGATTTACCAAATGACCCCAATTATAACAGAATAACAGAGTTGGAAGGGAGCTTGGGATTATTCTAATCCAACCCTCTGCTCAAGCAGGAGACCCTGTACCAGAGGTCTTTTATGACTTGTGGACTTCAATACCCAGAATTCCTGAACCAGCCATGCTGACTCAGGAATGCTGGGTGTTGGAGTCCACAAGCCCTATACCATTCCAGACAAATGGTTCACCAGTCTCTTCTTTAAAACCTCCATTTATGGAGCACCCACAACCTCTGGAGGCAAGCCGTTCCTCTGGTTAATTGTCCTCATTGTTAGGAAGTTTCTGCTTAATTCCAGGTTGCTTCTCTCCTGGATTAGTTTCCATCCATGGCTTCTTATCCTGCCTTCTGGTGCTTTGGAAAATAAGTTGACACACACACACACACACACACACACACACCGCTCTTCTTTGTGGCAGCCCCTCAAATATTGGAAGACTGCTGTCATGTCATCCTAGTCTTTCTTTTCATTAAACCAGACATACGAAAGGGTGAAGATATAAAAATCATTGTGTTGACATAGTCTTCTTTGCTTCTGGTTTTCAGACTTGCCTGCCCCCGATGGCTTGAAGTTCAAATCCATTAAAGAGACGTCCGTGGAAGTTGAATGGGATCCCTTTAATTTCCCTTTCCATGGGTGGGAGATAATCTTTAGAAGCATGGTAAGTAAGATTCCGCCTAGGAAGCTTTCCGTGGGGTCCTGCTTTTCTTTCTGGCTGCCTTCCGCTTTTCTCATTGCAATGGTTTGCGTTGCAGAAAGAGGAAGACAATGGGGCCATCCGAAGCAGTCTGAAGAGCCCTCAGACTTCATACCTACAACACGGTCTCGCACCAGGACAGCAGTATAATGTATCTCTGGTTGCCGTGAAGAACCAGACCAGAGGACCTGCTGTGTCAAGGATTGTGACCACTAGTAAGTAGCCATTGAAGTACGTCAACCAAGAGATTGAGAGAAAGGCCATAGCTTCTCCTTTTGCTTGTTGCTCTGATGGTTTTTAATCAAATCAAGGAGGGCTTCTTTTAGGATGAGTAGGAGTGCCAGGAGATGGGACAACACATCTTTCCTAGGAAGGTAGAACTCCGTTCCTGACTGGGATCGAGATGATTGATCAGATCTGATTCCACCGTTTACATCCACTCCAAAACGAATTTGGACATTTCCGTTCAAAACACACAGCCAGGGAAGAGATTGAAGCCTGGGAGATGGGCCCCTCATAGCCAACAGGAGTGCTGACCTACCACCAGCTTATTTATTTATTTATTTATTTTATTAGATTTATATACCGCCCCTCTCCAAGGACTCGGGGCGGTGTACAGGGCAATTAAAATGCTAACAACACGCAAGGTATAAAAATTAAAATAAGATTAAATCAATAGCCCTAAGTAATAAATACAATCTAAAATTTAAATTTTTTTAAAATTTAAACACTAAAATCCAATCCCTCAGTCCAGGCCGGCCTGTTCAAACAACCAAAGTTTATCAAGTACTTAGGAGCTGAGGACTTGGCAGCAAAAGGAAACATCAGCCAATAGCCAACCATCAACAAATCAATCATCCAATAGGAAGCTACGCTCAACCATGCACCCGAAAAATGCACAGAGTAGTCAGGTACTGAGAAGGTCCCTGAAGATGGGCTCCAGCAGGAGTCCTAAAGCTCAGAAAAATAAACCTCTGGTCCCAGGGACTGACCCAGATTGGATCCTGCAATTTTTGTGCCCGCCTGGCAGATCTTTCTATCAGTTCAGAGCTGTTCAGTTCAATTCTGCCGTAGAAGCTGATGTTCTGAGCCAATATGGAGAGCCAATCCAGTTCAAATTGGTTTGACATCTGCCAAACCCCTCATTTTCTTTCTATTTTAGACCTAGGGGAGTGTGTAATTTGAAGGAGAAAAGACTCTGATTCTTAAAAAGGAAAGAGAAGAACACGTGGGGGGAAAGAAAGGTAGAGCAGAGTTCTTCAGTTTGGTCAATAGTGACCTCAAGGGTCATTGGGACTATCCAAATGTCAACTGTCCGGGCTGGCAAATTCAATGCTGAAGAACCTCTATGGCCTTGAGTTGCCATAAGAGACCATTTTTTATTGAATACACACACACAGATGCTGAAAAAGTAACATCAACTCTAGTTTTCTCACGGGAAATTCTGGTTAGTTAGCGATAGCTTTCCATAAACCCCACCCACCGTGTGTTCATGTGGCTCAATCACATTCTCTCTGTTTGTTATGGGAACGGTCCATTTCTGTGTCAGATACCTGCTTTGGATGACCTTGAGTCTCATGGTCCATGGATGGCTTCTTGAAACTCCCATTCCTTTCCCAGACTCCCCCTCCCCCCTGCTTTTATGCCGAGCAACGACAGAGGTTAGCCAAGCCTCTTAGAAGCTCAACCTTGACACCAAGGGGTCAATCTTGTCCTCATTCACAAGACGGTTAGTGAAGGTAATATTTATTCGATTGTTTTCATGTACCGGTAATAAATGTCTGGGGTTGTCAGTGAAGAATCTCATAAAGGAGCCAATGAGTTGAAAAGTTTGGGCACTCCTGATGTAAAGGAGAACTTACTCAAAATGGATTTGTTTTAAGGAAATTTTGCTCCACTGCGTGGCCCTTTTCCAATTCTTCTTCTTCTTCTTCTTTTTTTTAATGAGGAGGCTGTTCTGTATTCAGGTATGTGAAATCTTTGCCTTGCCTTCTTTATTTTCTCCCAAGAACTGGATGCCC
The DNA here is from genome assembly GCA_024294585.1 of Vipera latastei. Lineage (NCBI taxonomy): Eukaryota > Metazoa > Chordata > Lepidosauria > Squamata > Viperidae > Vipera > Vipera latastei. The sequence goes on along the minus strand of CM044368.1, from coordinate 4,868,762 downwards.
CCAGCCAGATTGAAGCAAAGGATGTTACAGACACAACCGTCCTCATAACGTGGCTCAGACCCTTAGCTGAGATCGATGGACTTGAGCTGACTTATGGGCCCAAGGATACCCCAGGGGACCGCACGTCCATTGACCTCTCTGAAGACGAAAACCAGTATTCCATTGGAAATCTGAAGCCTCACAGTGAATACGAAGTGACCTTGGTGTCTCGGCGTGGAATTATGGCAAGTGACCCCATAACTGAAACTTTTGTCACAGGTATGAAGTTATTTTTGTTTTTGCTTTGTTTTTTTAGTACGTCTCTGCCAGGTTCCAATTCACTAGCGTTCAGACTTTGAGGAACTACGTTGCTGATTTAAGGAGATTACTATTAAAAATCTGGAAACCTGACACAGTGAGATTCATTTTAGGTCAGGGATCTACAAACCCCGATCTGTGGACCAGCACCGGTCTTTGGCATGTCAGAAACTGGTCCGCACAAACAATCGAAGCCCCATCCGTGGAATGCAGGCAGCACATGAAACCATGTCTATATGTCTTTATAAGACCTGAAACAATTCATTCAATTGTTTCTAAGGACGTTCCCAATCTAGCTCTGATATTGGGGTAGGGGGTGGGGGTTAAAGAATTCAGGATATCCATAAAAAGGTAAAGTTTTCCCCTGTCCAGTCATGTCCAACTCATTTTCCTAGCCAAGGGAGTCAACGATGTCCAAAGATGCTTCCATGATGATGGGGCCGGCATGACTATATGCCAAGGTGCATGGAACGCTGTTACTTTCCCACTGAAGTGGTACCTATTTATCTACTCACATTTGCATGCTTTCGAACTTCTCAGAAGGCAAAACTTTCCAGTCCTGGTGACTGATCCAGACTGGATCCTGCAACATTATCCTGGGACACGTTGATTCGTCTTCCTTCAGAAGATGATTTTGACGGCGATAAGCAAGCTCCATTCCCAAGACAATAAGGGCTAAAACATTTTCTTAAGTCCAGGACATGCAGATAATGTTCCAAAGAAGTTTAGGCAGGGAACTTTTGCTACTCACTGAGCTATAAGAAGCGCCATCAGACTTGCAAGATTCTCTGATTATAACCAGCCTCAATAAAAGTAGCTTTAGCTTTCCTCTATTTCACGGTTTGGTCGGCCTGGCGGGGCTGACATGTTACTCATCTGTGTCCCTCGTGTTATAACAGAGCACATTGGATTTATTTCTCTCCTTCTCCCCAGATCTGGATGCTCCCCAAAATCTAAGACGCGTTTCTCAGACAGACCACACAATCACTCTGGAGTGGAAAAACAGTCAAACGATGCCAGATCTTTACAGAATCAAATACGCACCCCTCTCTGGTGGAGATCATGCTGAGGTCACAGTGCCCAGAAGCACCCAGGCCACCTCCAAAGTTACACTCTCTGGTAGGAACTCGGGAAGTCCCTGAAGTGATTGCCCAACGGACGTCGATCTAAATTCATTCGTGATTTTGAAGGGTTGGCAATTGAATGCTCTTTCTTTGATCCCATGATGGAATGTTCCTTTAGCAAACTATCCATACCATGGAATCAAAAGGAGTTTATCCCTTGTGTGTGTGTGTGTGTGTGTGTGTGTGTGTGTGTGAGAGAGAGAGAGAGAGAGAGAGAGAGAGAGAGAGAGAGAGAGAGAGAGAGAGAGAGAGAGAGAGAGAGAGAGAAGCATACATTGACCCAACCACAATATTAGGTCTTCATTGGGGGTGGTGTCCCACTTTTTGGGAATGCTTTCCCAAGACAGCTAACCCTATCATGAGTGTTATGTACTATCTTTGGTGCCAGGTTAGACCTTCATTTTTCATATGGTTATTTCTCCTGCTTTAAACTTATTTTTAAATTTGGGCAGTATTAGACTTCTTCTGCTTCATTTTGGGGTTCTGGTAGACTTGGGGATACTTTGGGAAAACGAATGACTATTTGTTAGAAGCAATATTAATAATTATTCATTCTTTAAGGTCTGAGACCGGGAACAGAATACGGCATTGGGGTAACCTCAGTGAAAGAGGACAAAGAAAGTGTTCCATCCACCATCAACGCTGGAACCGGTAAGAAATAGTCCTTCATTAAGTAGGGCGGAAGAGAGGAACGTCTTGTGATGGACTCTGAGGCTTAGGACAATTGATTGAATCTAGTTAAGCAAGCTAAAGTAGACTTTGCCTGGACTGTAACCAGTTTTAGGCGCCAAAAGAAATATTGGACTGTGATACGAGGTCAAAAACAGGCAAAAAGGATGGCTTTAGGTGATGTCATTAAGCATGGCACTGATGGTGTTACCTAGTTGGGTCATGAAATGTCTGCAAGAAAACCACCAAGCTCAGAGAGCACCAAGGACCAACAAATCCTTCTCCTCCTCTTCCTCCTCCTCCTCCTTCCTCCACTCCACAAACCCCCTTCCCTTCTAGCACTGATGATGCTACCTAGTTGGGTAATGAAACATCTGCAAGAAAACCATCAAGTTCAGAGAACACCAAGGACCCCACAGTTCAACCCTGAGCTACAAATATTCTCTTCTTTTGATAGCACGGCTTTCTTTTCCTTCGCCGGTCCAGGCATAGGTTCTAAGAACTCGAACAAGAGAATTCTAAGCTTCAACTTCCCAGCTTATCCCTTTGGTGCTACTCTTAATAAGATGGAGAACGTGGTTCTCCTGACCTTCAATTCGAGCGTGGCTCTTTATAGTCTTTATCCGCTGTGTAGAATGGGAAACATTGATGATAGATACTCATCCCAAGGTCTGAGCGAAAAAGGTAGCAGGCACCGTGGAGTTTTTTTCTGGAAGGCTGGAAGAGAATTAATACACATTTCACCTCTTTCTCTGTTCTGCTTAACCTCTGTGCTCAAGACTTGGCAGAAGGAGCACAGATCAGTTTGATCCACAGCTGTGTGGGCAAATGAATGATGGTTCCATGTTTTTCATTAAGGTTACCCAAAGACAGCCTCCTCCTTCCCCCCCCATCCCACCCCCCTTTTTTTCCCTTTGACATAATGCACAAAACTAGCCCAGGAGGCTCCAATTAAGAGTGAAAGAGACCTTTCTGATTGGTAAAAAAGTTAATAATAGGGGAAAGTCCGTTGGACACCTCAAAGAAGCGAGCCAAACCAGCAAAATTAGTGGAAAGGCAGAGAGAAAGAGGGAGATCGGGATAGAGTTGTGGTCCTGAGCCAGAATTAAGCCTGAATGTGCAGTTTCGACCAAACAAAAAGACTGAAATCAGCTTTTTTCTCCCCCCCCCCGTTTAATTTGGAGTGGGAAAGAGAAGAGAGGCAACTGGGACATGAACAGGAAATGCATTGGTAGCTCTTCTCTTTCCCACATAGAGGCAGCTTCCAAGAGTCATTTGGATCGAGCTAAATGCCAGCGGTCCAGTTGCGGCTAACCATGGACTGTCCGCGATCCAGTTCTGAGCCATCTGCTCACCACTGTCTCTTACATAAGGGAACATGTTCCACTTGGGGCACAGGACAGGGAACCCCAAATCACTGCATTTCTCTTGTCGGTTTCTTGATGGATTTATTTTCCTGGGCAGCCTATTCCATGAGTAGTGGTTTCAACCGTTCAATGTGGCCAACCCTTGGTGACTTTACAGGCAAGGGTTCTCCACGATGCCCTGTCAAGCCCAGCTTCTTTTTGGTTATGGGATGCTCATTTTTGTATAATTTCTGATACAAAGAGCCGTGGTGGCACAATGGTGAGAATGCGGTACTGCAGGCTATTTCGGCCGACTGCCGGTGTTCGGTAGTTTGATTCTGACTGCCTTAAACTTGATCTCTCTATATATCTATATCTATATCTATATCTATATCTATATCTATATCTATATCTATATCTATATCTATATCTATATCTATATCTATGTGTGTGTGTGTGTGTGTGTGTGTGTGTGTGTGTGTGTGTGTGTCAAATGCTTGTTAACTATTTTAGATTACCTTGCTAGGCCCCAAACATGGGACAAATCTTTATTTCCTGTTTCAGCCTAACCGAAGGCCATTGACAGGCAGTAGTCACACCGGTGACAGCTCATATTTGTGTAAATTTTTAAATTGCTAACAAAGAATTAAAGGGAGACTGATATGCATTTCAAACTTATTTGTTTTCGTCAGTCAGCCATACCCTTCTGAGATTCGAACCTGGGCTGATTGCACATTAGGCAGTTGTTTTCACCTCTAGGCCACAGGCTCTCTCTCGCTTTGTTAGCTGAGAAGCAAGGGGGATATGTGTCAAATGCTTGTTAACTATTTTAGATTACCTTGCTAGGCCCCAAACATGGAACAAATCTTTATTTATATATATCTGCTGTTAAGTGAGACAATAATTTAGGCCAGCACCACAGTGCAAAGGGATCAATTTTCTCCGATCAGCCTTTCTTAGTGTCCCAGCCTCACACCCATACATCATTACAGAGAAGATTACAACCTTGAAATAATAGAAAATTATAGATTATAACTGATAGCCTTTCCCATTACAGGGACCTCAAAGTCAAAAATGAACTCCCTTTCTTCTCGCACACAGATCTGGATAGTCCGAAGGACTTGGAGATCATTGACCCCACCGAAACTGCCTTTACTTTACATTGGAAGAGACCCTTGGCCAAAATTGACCGCTACCGCCTTACTTACATCACCCCACTGGGGAAGAAGAATGAAATTGAGATTCCAGCTGATAGTACCTCCTACATCCTCCGCTCATTAGAGGCTGGAACGGAGTACACCATCATCCTTGTGTCTGAAAAAGGCCGACTCAAGAGCAAGCCCTCAACTGTCACAGGTTCTACAGGTAAGTTAGATTCTTGATCCTCGCTTATGTCCACTGGCAGATCTGCTAATCGTCCACTCTTCTCTGGTGCCACGGTGAGAATTGTTGGTCTACTCTAGATGCATTGAGATATCTTCCCAAGTCTTTATCTTATGGAGATTCTCAATCATCCAGGCTGTGCTCGTCCCCAAAGGTGTTTCCAAATTCTTTTGGTTCTCCTCTCAAGTTCTGGTTCCTCAACCTTGACGTCCTCCAGATGGGTAAGTGTCTCCCTTCCAAATTTCTCCTTGCCAGTTGAAATCCCAAACATCTGGCTGAGAGGGCCTTATTGGAAAAAAAAGAGTGATTTTCTAAAGGATATCTCCGTCATGCTGTTGTGCTCCATGCTAATCCATCTCACAAACCACTTGTGAGAATTCTAAGCATTCCAGGGCCTCCTAACCATTCCGCGAACCTTTATTAGATCTGTCAAATTGAAACGTGAAGTCAAGTAGGGGACAGGTCCTGCTGTAAAGGACCAGCTTCAAACATCACCCGTGAGTTTCAAGAAGGCTTCTAGATACCTTCTCGTTCTCATGGGCACGTTTAAAAAAACAAAGTAGTCCTCAACTTACGGCTACAATTGAGCCCAACTTTTCTGTTTTTGCTGAATGAGAGAGTTGTTGAATTTTGTCCTGTTTTGTCCTCCTCCTCCTCCTCCTCCTCCTCCTCCTCCTCCTCCTCCTCCTCCTCCTCCTCCTAAGTGGAGGAGGTAGCTGTATGCCAGACAGCCTATCCTGGGTCTCCTACAGTAACCTACTGGTCTCTCCAGATGTTGTCCTAACATCTGGATTAAACAAAGAGGTGTTTGCTGATCTATCTGGCTTCTCTAAGACAGGAAGAACTCATTCTTTCCTTAGACTTAAGATAAAATAATTTTCTGGCTAGATCTGTGCAGTCAGCGATTAAGCAGACAGGGAACGGGGGGAAAAAAATTATGCTCGTGCTTCCGAGAAAAATCCCAGGGGTAACATGAATATTAAAGCTTTGTCCATCCCTCCTTGGAGCTGCCTCACGATTACAATTCCATAACTGTTTGGAACGAGCAAGCCTTGCACGGTTAGTGACTGCCCCAAAGCAGTGGGGAAAGCCCCTCAAAGCAGCCGTGAAACCCCAAAAGGCCACATAAAGCGTAACGAGTGCTTGTAAAAACGGGCTTTGGCAGAAGCCACGTCTCCTGGATGGCCCGATCGGTGCTGCAACTTAATATCACCTTTACCTTTTCTTTCTCGCCCACGTTGCCAAGGAGTCGTAGGGAAACGTGACACTCAGTGTTCTTTTGGACGTGGCCTTGTGCTTGTGAGGAGAGGTGGGGTTCATAAATACATAACCGAAAGGGTCAACCCTTGGTTACTTGGATCCGTAGAGTTGATCATCCAGTTGGCTTCTTTGTCCTCCTTTAGAAGAAGAAGCTGAGCTGGGGAATTTATCAATTGCAAAAGTCTACTGGGATGGATTCTTCCTCACCTGGACCGCAGCCGACGGGGCCTATGAGACTTTTGTCATACAGGTGCGGGAGTCAAACCAGCCTGAAGACGCACGGACTCTCACCCTTCCAGGGACACAACGGTCCATAAATCTCTCCGGTCTCAGACCAAGTACTCTTTACACAATCACCCTCTATGGGATCACTCAGGGCTACCAAACAAAACCCATCTTTGTTGAATCTACCACAGGTATTTTTTTTCCCCCAGCTTTTCTTTTCCTCGTTCAAGCTCTTTCCTCGCTTTCTTCGTCGTTGTTTGTTTTTTTAACCCAGAAAAACATTTTCAGCCCTGCATCCGACGTTCCTTTGTCCCCTACTAATAATCAGCAAATTTCCCACCGCTTGAAGGCTGCATCTTATGGCAATGTTTTGCACCTTGACAAAGCTTGTTAGGAGGGCGGAGAAAATGGAAGAAATAAAAGGGGAATACTTTTTTCTACGTTAAATATTTTCATTATGAAAGAATTGTCTGTGGAGGAAACAATAACATCTTCTCACCCGAAAGTTCTCGTGCTGAACCTACAAAGATTGAGCTCAAAAACGTCCTGCTTTTTATTTCTTCAATTAATTTTATTTAGAGCCCTCTATATGCTTTTCTGCTGGGCTCTGTCTGTCCTCCATATGAACGTCCAGCACTGTTGTGGGTTCAACAGTCTAAAATATGGTGATCCACCTTGACCGTTCAGCTCCACCTCTGAATGGGGAGTTGAATTTAAGTCCTCCAGGTCATCCTGCCCTTGATTTATTACTTCAGAATTGGTATTAGAAAAGTTAAAAAAAAAGTTTGCCATTCTGATGTTCTTGAATATGACTTCCTTTTGCTTTTTTTTAAATTGACTTTTGAAGCGGCTAGCCTGGACTTAAAGCTTCAACTCTGCTCGTCCCGCTTTCTGCAATTAATCTATTTTGCTTCTGCTTCCCATCCCGAGTCTTTTGTTATTCATTCCTGAGATTCTCTTGCATCCTCTAACGTGCATTGCAGGCTAAATTCTGCCCGCTGCCAGCAGTTCGATCCTGACTGGCTCAAGGTTGACTCAGCCTTCCATCCTTCTGAGGTCGGTAAAATGAGGGCCCAGATTGTTGGGCAGCAAGAGGCTGACTCCGTAAACCGCTTAGAGAGGGCTGTAAAGCACTGTGGAGTGATATACAGATTGTCCTTGACATACGGCCATAACTGAGCCCAGAATTTCCGTTGCTATGCGAGACAGTTGTTAAGCACGTTTTGCCCTTTTTACGACCTTTCTTGCTACCGCTCTGAAGTGAGTCCCTGCAGTTGTTAAGCTAGTAACACGGTTGCTAAGCGAATCTGGCTTGGCTTTGCTTGTCAGAAGGTCGCCAAAGGGGATCGTGTGTGACACCCTCCCCTTGGGACGCTGCGACCGTCGTAAATAGGAGTCAGTTGCCAAGCATGCCGAATTTTGATCGTGTGACCCTGGGGATGCTTCAGTGGTGAGAAGTGTGAAAAACAGTTGTCACTCAGTGACTTTGAACAGTCACTAAGCGAACTGTGGTAAGTGGGGGGATTACCTTTATAGAAATTGGGTGTTCTATGTTTTCTAAGGGATGTGGTGGCTCAGTGGGTTAGGACGCTGAGCTTGTCGATCGGAAGGTCGGCAGTTTGGCGGGTCGAATCCCGAGTGCTGCGTAACAGAGTGAGCGCGTTACTCGTTCCCAGCTTCTGCCAACCTAGCAGTTCGAAAGCACGTAAAAATGCAAGTAGAAAAATAGGGACCACTCCGGTGGGAAGGTAACGGCGTTCCGTGCGCCTTTGGCGTCTAGTCATGCCGGCCACATGACCACGGAGACGTCCTCGGACAAGCGCTGGCTCTTCGGCTTTGAAACGGAGATGAGCACCAGCCCCTAGAGTTGGAAACGACTAGCACGCATGTGCGGGGGAACCTTTACCTTTACCTATGTTTTCTAATGATTTTTTTATAAACCTGGAGATTCACTTTCTACCCAAATACTTTTTCCACGGGTGTTTTTAGAACATCCAATGACTGAAGACAGATAGAAACATGTTTCAATGCTCCTAAGTCACTTTTTTCAATACCGTTGTAACTATGAACGTAAGTCAAGGACTGCCTGTATAAAGTGCTATTGCTATTGCTAGTCTGCTCAAAAATCCAATTATGCTTGCATTTTCTTCTTGAACACCCCTTGGAAACACAAGCTGCCACCCCCACTTCCTTGAACTTGGAATGGTCCAACTTTCCAAGAAGGGAGATGTGGTACTTAAGGGGTCCCCAACCCCCGGTCCATGGACCAGTATCAGGCTGCAGCATGCCAGCAACTGGTCTGCACAAACAAGCAAAGCCCCATCCGTGAGATGCAGGCAGCACACAAAACCACACACTCTCTCTCTCCATGGTGCCCCAAAGGTTGGGGACCTCTGCACTACTTCATCCCTTTTTCCCCCTTCTTAACGTGCATTTAAGCTTGGCTTGGGCAACTCTGGATTCCCTTCGCTTTGATGCTTGCTTGAGGTCATCTTCCACCAACATGAACGAGAGATGTCCACCTTAAACAGAAGTTCTACGGGTACCCAGCTCTCCTTAAAAACCACCACAACTGTTGTTTAATTTTCCGCAGGGGCCAAACCAGAAGTTGGAAACCTGACCATTTGGGGCGTTACCCCGGAAAGCTTCAACCTCTCGTGGACGACCGCCAAAGGAGACTTTGAGATCTTTACCATTGAAATTATTGATTCTAACAGGTTGCTGGAACCCATGGAATACAACATTTCGGGCAGTTTAAGGACTGCTCATATCTCAGGGCTGCCCCCTCAAACAAGCTTCATTATCTACCTCTACGGAGTCACTCGTGGCTTCCGCACCCAGGCATTAAGCACAACCGTCATAACAGGTACCTTGCGATCCTCAAAAGTTAACCCGCAATTTCTTCATTATCAACCTTCTTTTGCAGCCTGGCTACTCCACCGTTCCATCTTCTCCTTGACACCTAGCCCTTGTTTTCTGGTCTAGACCTTCTCGCAAACAGCTCCTAGCGTGGATTTTCAGGCAGGCTTGGAAAAAAAGTAACTTTTGTTGTTGTTGTTGTTGTTCCAGCTTAAGCTTTGGAAAAACGAGGAAACATAAACGGGTAAACTTGGGGTCCTGTTGGCAACCTCGGGAGATGCAGCTATGAGTTTTATGATCCCCTAAAAGCCAGTTAGCTTTCAGAAAGTCTACTCTCAGTTGCAATTAGATGAGTCTGCGAGTTAGCCACTAATAGTTGGGTTTGAGTGAGGTGGTCAGTGTGGTGCTGGACTATCCCACTCTGAGCTAACTGGAAGGGCTCATGGGATAAAATATTACCCTCCACCCAAAACGCAGATCCATCCGTTCACATGGACATCTAACATGTTAGGAGAAAGATGGAGAAGACCTTATTTTTCCCGTCCAAATACTTTTACACGTGTAATAAGCACAATGAGTACACTTAGAGAAATGTAATGAATTTCTGCTTCCGGCCACTCTCACTATTTAAATTTATACCGTTCTTTTTCTCCAGAAACTCAACGCTCCTCTGTTTGTTTGTTTTTCCCCTGTTGAGTTGGGATGGACTGATAGAAAGAATGAATGCCCCAGAGTACTTTCCAAGGCAGAGGGTGACTTGAATTGGGCTTTCCTTAGTCTGAATCAACACGTTATATTACCCCGATGGTCTTCCCTGTAGTTCTAGACAACAGCCAATAATAACACCAATACCAATTGCTGGGTTTCTCAGCTGCACGCTGTTCCTGAAGCCATGTGAAGATTTGCCATCACTAATTTAAGATCAGGTGTAATTATAACGTTCGGTCTCCTGACCAAGTTGACGGCAAACTCAACCGGCCTTGACAATTCCAACTTTTAAGGGCGTATCGTCACCACCACTTGCTTTTCCTGGTGATTCCTCTTACTTTACTTATAACCTTACAAGACCGTCTCACCTAGCTCCTCTCGTCTGTAGGAATATGAAACATCTAGGAACCTGCGTGAGCTTACAAGTGTCAAAATAATAGAATCGCAGTGCTTGCGTTCCCACAATTAAGGCAGTTTGATGAGCGGGACTTTCCTTCTGGTATGAATATGCTTTCGTTTCAATCTACATGCATTTGCACTCTTTCTGGGTGCGTAACCTAGATACATATATCCAGAAGGATTATGTGCAACATAATGCCTAGGACGATATATGTATCGATGTTTGTTCTACTTGGCATCTCTGTGGAACATGCCTGGACTTGATTCAAAGCATCCATTGTCCTACAGCTACTGTATCTTGATCTTCTTTCTAGTTGCTTCTCTTTTTCCCCCCCAACATGGTGAAGTCTGGCTCTCCCACGGATCTTGACTTCCGAGGAAATGGTTCTTTGCATGTGATGTCCTTTGCACCTTGTGTACAAGCCAAAGATCGGCTACAAGAGTATAGAAGGCCTCTGCATTTTCAACATTGCAACGCATCATGCAAAAACTCGCATGCCTTTTTCCCCCCCAAGCATCCTCTCTGTCTGAGCGTTCTGCATATCTTTGGAGACCAGAACTGAATCCAGAAGGAAAAAAACAAAAAAAACAAAATCTCTCTCTTCCTTCAAGCTTTCGCTGTTGGCTTGTAAACAATTGTCGGGATTGTGACACAGATTCCAGAGGGATTCCAGACAATTTTTTTGTGGTCGTTGGTATCTCTGGGAGATTTTCTTAAATCCGATTGCATGTCAGAATCTTTGAGGCCCAAGGATTATGCCTGATCTGAATGCAAAAGCATGCTCTGAACAAAGCCATAAAGAGTATGAACACTGAGAAAGCCATCTTCAAATCGCATGAACGTCTGATGAGAACGTGTCTTCTATATCTACGTGTTCTTTCCCTTTTAAGGAAGCTAGCCATCTTGCTGGGTTCATGCTTCCGTGGATTTTGAGCATTACAGCAGGAAATCTTTTCCCTGCTGGCTTTTGCTGGTCCCTTTCTGGCAACCTGAATGCCGTTCTTGCATGACTCCTTAATTGAGGCGACTCCAGCACTCTTGATCCAAAACAGGCACATACATCTTTTTGTAGCACTGGATCTTTCTTCCCCCTGGTCTTCTTCCCCCAATCCAATGCCTGACCTTAGAAAAGGGGAAAGTCTCTCTCCATAAATAAACCAAGTCTCTGAAGGTCACCGTGAAATCATGTGTACATTTTGGCACAGTGGGCCAGGAAACCAGAATAACAGAATAACCCAGTTGGAAGGGACCTTGGAGGCCTTCTAGTCCAACCCCCTGCTCAAGCAGGAGACCCTAGACCATTTTAGACAAATGGCTGACCAGTCCCTTCTTAAAAGCCTCCACAGCTTCTGAAGGCCACAACTTGGTTGTTCTCGACATGGACAATGTTCTTGAAACTAATCCCAACTCAACCTGATTGATGATCGCAGCCCAACAGCAGACCCAAGAGTGGCTTGTTGCCGTTCTGTAGGACACCTCCTTCATCCGACTGTCAACCAGATCTCCACCAATAATGGTTGTCTTTTTCCCCCTCCCCCATTATGTCCCTTCTCTCTTCAGAACTCAAGCTACAGCTGGGCACACTCACACTCACAAGCGTTCATTTGAACGAGTTCTCCTGGACCACCAGGGAGGAAGCTTTTGCACACTTGGCAGTCAATGTTAAAGGTCCCCACCGACATCAGGAGCCTCTGAAGATGACAGTCTCAGAGGAGGTTCACGACACCTTCATTTCAGGCATGGTAGATTCTTTGGATTATGAGGTTGACATTCAAGGCCCAACAACAGATGGGGGCCATGGGGATCCCCTCCTCTCTTTGACCCTGGCAGGCACCCTTGCAAAAATCATGGGTGGTTTTGTTTTGCTGCGGTTTGTTTTCCATTAGGTGGCAACAATCCCAACAATTTGAAAGCCACAAGATCGCTATACTGAGATGGATGATCCTGGAACCTCGCGGTAGCATAACACATAGAACATAGAATAATAGAGTTGGAAGGGACCTTGGTGGTCTTCTAGTCCATCCCAGTGCTTAAACAGGAGACCCTATGCCATTTCAGATAAATGGCTGTCCAGTCTCTTTTTGAAAGCCTCCAGTGATGGAGCATCCACAACCTCTTGCGATATATCCTTAGTCTGGCTACCAAATAAACTCATTTTGGACTTTACGCAATCTATTGAATCGTAAGCTGGCTGAAGGTCTGGGTTAGCACAACATCCTCAGCGCCTCAAGCCTAGCCAAGAATAACACAAGCCAAACTTTGTGTACAGCCACTACACCAAACTCCATCTAATTATAGTCAGTCAGCTCAATGGAGGATGAATGGTGTGCTCTTCACACACTCGGCGATCCACAAAGATAACAAGGGACACACATGCATGCACAACCAGTGAATCTCACAGCATAGGCATCGCATCTCATTATTTTAATTTATCCCTTTTTTGGGGGGGGGAACCTGTGGTTTGGACCAAACGGCACAGGCAACTCGGTCTAACTCAGCACTTCTTATCCCTTCTCCCCTTTTACAGAAGCATTGCCCTCACTGGAAAACCTCACCGTTTCTGGTATTAATCCATATGGATTTACGGTATCCTGGACGGCATCAGAAGATGCCTTTGACAGATTCCTGGTTATCGTGGTGGATTCTGGCAAACTGCTAGATCCCCAAGAATTCCTTCTTCCGGGAAGCCAGCGCCAGTTAACCCTTAGAGGTCTCATAACAGGCATTGGGTATGAGGTCCTTCTTTACGGCTTGGTCCAGGGCCACCAAACAAGAGCCTTAAGCCTTGTTGCCTTAACAGGTATTTTTTATTTTTTTTAACAAAAAAAGTCACGAAACTAGAATGCTCATCCCTTCTCACCATTGTCTTCCTCCTCTAGAAGGTCTTTCGTGTCTTCTCCATTCCCCATGGAAGCAGGAGTTCCTTTTTGCACCACTTCCTCACCCTTTCACTAATATACCTCCTTGGTCACCTCTTTCTCCATTTCCTTCCTGTCTCTCAATGGACCAACTTTTAAAAGAGCAACAGAATGTGGAAGACCTGCCAAGTCGTTCAAAGGACATAGAAGAACAGAGTTGGAAGGGACCTTGGAGGTCTTCTAGTCCAACCCCCTGCTTGAGCAAGAGATCCCATGCCATTTCAGATAAATGATTGTCCGGTCTCTTTTTGAAAGCCTCCAGTGATGGAGCACCCACAACTTCTGAAGGCAAGTTGTTCCATTGTTCCATTCAGATATCTTTGTCATCCTAGCCAAAGAGTAACGTCATACGCTGTCAGGTTTAATATCTCAACTCTGTCTTTGAAAAAGCAAGAAGGTCAAGAAAATGATAGAATCCAGAACGATCAAGTTGATGTTTAGGTTAGTTCCCAGGCTTCTATACCGTTGTATTAGATAGCTTGAAAAGTGGGGACAAACTGCCAAAATTCAGGACTCCATCTTTTAAGCAACCTTGGGATCCATCGTCACGTGATCTTCATTTAGCATCCACTGTGTCCAGTATAAAGCAAGCTCACTCTCTTCCAAACTTGAGCAGGACTCCAAAGGAGACTTTACTTTTGTGTCGCAGAAGGTGTCAGAGTGCCTTGATCGGCTTTGTTTCAAAGAAGAATGTCCTTCTGGAAAACCTCCATCGTACCCTCTAGTTTAGCATTGTCTTCTCTGACCTGCAACAACTCTTCTATCACAAAGCATCCCCAGGCAACTTAAAGAATGAATGTGGGACTTCCAATGCTTCAAAAGTGACCCTCAATTGTATAGTTTATTCTGACTATCCTAGTCAAAGTTAAACTCTGTACACGTTAAGAAGCTCAACAGAGATGTTCATGATCGCTCATCAACGGTCTGTCTACCATCTTTCCATGCCTGATGGACCTTCATAGGATCAGTGGGGCAACCTAGCTGAGGACCCATGTATGCGTTTACTAAACATCTATGGAGATTCTCTGCTATCCAGGTCTTCCCAAAGGTGGGTTTTTTTTCAGGAGGCAACTGTACTTTCTTGTTTTTCACTTCTCATCCATTCCCCACTAGCTGAAGAAGCTTCTTGGATGAGAAGTGAAATGTCTTCAAGGAAAAACAAAGCAAAATCCAGTTGCCTCCTGTAAAAAGCACCTGTGGGATGTGCATTTACAACTTTCTTAAGCACCAAACTCCACACGCTTTAGAGAGGATTGATGTTCCCTAACCTCTGCAGAACGTGAAGGAAATTGGAGCCAAAAAATATGCATATTAAGGCCAGGTCTTCACGGATGTGCACGTCATCAAGGAAAACAGTCTTGCCAAAAAAAAAAAATCATACACCTGACACAAAACACATCCAGGTTTTGATCTTGTTTGCAAATCAAATTCCCCTAAATGGGGAATTACACGAAAGCAACACAGGAAAATCCTCTAGCACCGATTTGAGTCTAAGTCAGGTAAAATATTTGATAGCCACAGCCCAACTTGGAAAATAGTTGATTGCTGTGAGCTTGGCAAATTGTTGTGTGTTCGGATTTGAGTGCCAACGCCGGCTGAGTTGCAGAAACTCAAGCTACAGAAGTGATCTTCCAGTAACGCCAGTTAAAAGTTTTCTACAAAAAAAAAAAACTAGTTCCCCCCCACAAACAAAATTCTAAAAAAATAGTCTTTTTATTTATTTTATTTGTCAATATCAGTGACTCCGATGAAAGACAGAGAACGAATGAACATTCCCTCTTACTACCAGCATGTTTCATTTTGCATGGTAGGGGAAAGTGTGGTTTTTACACACTGGGGCAACTTTGATTGCCGTGAAGATCGGCCGGGCCATCTACGCCTTTAGTTGGGAATGTATCTTTCTATTAATCACTGGACACCTTTTTTTCTCCCCACTTGCAAAAACAGCAGGCGTTTATTCTCATCTTTCCGGACTTTGCGGTTGGAATGCTCGCATCCTAAGCTAACCTGGACTAGATTCTATGGGATATTTTTTTCTTTCTTTTTCTTTTTTTTTGAAAAGGACATTAAAAAAAAAAACCTCCTTTGCCATTTCAGAAGCCGAACCTGAAGTAGATCACCTTTTGATCTCGGATCCCACCCTTGATGGTTTCCGTCTGTCTTGGACGGCGGATGATGGCGCCTTTGACAGTTTTGTCCTTAAAATCAGGGATTCCAACAGACTTTTAGATCCCCTGGAGTTAATCGTACCAGGTCACCAGCGGACCCAGGATGTCAAAGGGCTGAAAGAAGGGACCGAATATTATGTAGATCTCTACGGAGTGATCAGCGGACGGCGTTCCCAGCCTCTAAATGCCATTGCTATGACAGGTACCTTCCCTCTGCCTCTGGCTTGTCAAAGAACACAACCACCCAGTTTGGCCACGTGCCTGCCTGTATATGTATTTGTGTTTGCCTTTGTGTGTTTGTGTGTGCGAGTTTGTCTGGGGCATTTGCAGCTGGTTCTCAATTTGCAGCAGTCCGTTTAGCGACCGTTCAAAGCCACGAACGGCACCAGGGGGGGAAAAAGGGGGGGGGTTCTGATCCTTTTTCAGATTTGCAACCGTTGCAACATCCCTGTGGTTCACGGGATCCAGCTACGACGATTCAGCTGTCTTAACGCTCAGAACTGAGATTGGTCCTTGTCCCAAAGAGAAAAAATAGAGATTCTTTGCTTTTCTGCAGCGTTTTTATTCAGCCCTGCTATTTCGCCCCCGCCCCCGCCCACTGCCAAAAAAGTTTACCATTAAAAGCAAAAAAGCTGGGCTTCTGAGAGACTGGCTTGCAAACAATGGCTCTTTTTTATGGAGCTTTTCGTTCTTGTCATAACACTGGACTTAACGCAATCTTCTTCGCTGTAGCTCCCAAGACTTAGCTGTGTGTTTTCCTCAGCTCACTGATCTCTAAAAATGTGTTATTAAGTCCCCTTCTTTGTTTCTATCCCTCTCTGTCGACAGCGGTGGGATCCCCGAAGGAAATCGCTTTCTCAGAAATAACGGAAAGTTCAGCTGTGGTTAGCTGGAAGCCTCCACTGACCCGGGTTGAAAGCTTTCGGATTTCCTACAGGCCGGAAACTGGAGGTAAGTAACAGCGCTGGCTGCCTAGCTTGGCTAATCGTATGCTCTGCTTTGAAGAATTAGGCGGATTGAACCAAGCACAGAACTTATGACATGAAAGGAAGAGGCTTGGCAAAAGCGAAGGCTTTAAGGGTGGATGAGGAAGCGGGTGAGATTGTCGAAGGAACAGGGTAAGGGGTCCTCGGTGCCACTCTGAGCTTGGTTCTTTTCTTGCAGACGTTTCATGACCCAGATAGGTAACAACATCAGTGTTAGAAGGGAATGGGGTCTGTGGGGAGGAGGAGGAGGAGGAGGAGGAGGAGGAGGAGGAGGAGGAGGAGGAGGAGGAGGAGGAGGAGGAGGAGGGGGAGGAGGAGGAGGAGGAGGAGGAAGAGGAAGAGAAGGAGTGTAGGGTCCTTGGTGCTCTCTGAGCTTAGTGGCTTTCTCTAAATTACATCATCAGTGCTAAAAGGGAGTGGAGTTTGCTGGGAGGAGGAGGAGGAGGAGGACTGTGGGGTCCTTGGTGCTCTCTGAGCTTGGTTGTTTTCTTGCAGACGTTTCATGACCCAGCTAGGTAACATCATCAGTGTTAGAAGGGAATGGGGTCTGTGGAGAGGAGGAGGAGGAGGAGGAGGAGGAGGAGGAGGAGGAGGAGGAGGAGGAGGAGGAGGAGGAGGAGGAGGAGGAGGAAGAGAAAGAGAAAGAGGAAGAGGAAGAGGAAGAGGAAGAGGAAGAGGAAGAGGAAGAGGAAGAGGAAGAGGAGTGTAGGGTCCTTGGTGCTCTCTGAGCTTAGTGGCTTTCTCTAATTTACATCATCAGTGCTAAAAGGGAGTGGGGTTTGCTGGGAGGAGGACTGTGTGGTCCTCAGTGCTCTCTGAGCTTGGTTGTTTTCTTGCAGATGTTTCATGACCCAGCTAGGTAAAACCTTGTATGAAAGCCCAAACTGACAGTTCTGTTCATCCTCTATTCCAGACGATCTCAAATCTCTGACAGTTGACGGAAGCAGGAGCAGAATCAAGCTAGTAGATCTGATTCCTGGCATAAAATATGTCATCAGTGTTGTGGCTATCAAAGGATTTGAAGAAAGCGAACCCACCTCTGGATCTTTCGTTACAGGTATGTATTGTGGGGGGGGGGGAAAGGAAATGACCGCAATTTATCCCCCAGGAGAGGAGGGAACTTTAATAAAGTGAATAATATCCAGAAGAAAAAGAGAGAGAGGAGGGGGGGAAAAACACCCTCTTCAACATGAAACATTTCCGAATTCACCTCTGAAGCCCTGGTGGCACAGTGGTTAGAATGCAGTATTGCAGGTTTATTCTGCAGGCTAACTCTGCCCACTGCCAGCAGTTCGATACTGACCGGCTCAAGGTTGACTCAGCCTTCCATCCTTCCAAGGTTGATAAAATAAGGACCCAGATTGTTGGGGCAATTGGCTGACTCCCTAAAATACTTAAGAGACAGCTGTAAAGCACTGTGAAGCAATATATATATATATATATATATATGTCCAACTCATGAAGTCAGAATAACAGAAGAACAGAGTTGGAAGGGACCTTGGAGATCATCTAGTCCAACCCCTGCTTAGGCAGGAAACCCTATACTATTTCTGACAAATGGCTGTCCAGTCTCTTCTTAAAAACCTCCAGTGTTGGAGCATTCACCACTTCTGGAGGCAGGTTGTTCCACTGGTTAATTGTTCTAACTGTCAGGAAGTTTCTCCTTAGTTCTAGGTTGCTTCTCTCCTTGACTAGTTTCCATCCGTTGCTTCTTGTCCTGCTTTCAGGTGCTTTGGAGAAGAGCTTGACTCCCTCTTCTTTGGGGCAGCCCCTCAAAGACTGAAACATTGGTATCACCTCAACCCTGCTCCTCCTTTTCACTAGACTAGACCTTCCCAATCCCTGCAGCCGTTCCTCATATGTTTTAGTCTCCAGTCCCCAATCATCTTTGTTGCTCTTCTCTGCACTCTTTAAAGTTCAAGGCTTGTTCATTTCTATCCATTTGCTCAGGGGTCACTTCCTGAGAGTCCACAGATGTGGAATAGTTTAAGCAGTTGGTAATGAAGCCATAACTCAACCCTCTTGCCGAACTGATTCAGGCCAAGCCAGACAACATTCCTCCAGCTTTAATGCAAAGTATGACTGCTCCTTTGATTAAGCACCAAGGAAGCTGACAGAGAGGATGAAAAATCGCCACTGGATTTTGGCCTTCTGTTCAGCCCTTCCCACGCCATCTCCAGCCTCCGTTTTGTTTTCCCCAAGCAATGCCTTAAAGGTTGGAAAGACAAACACGGGAGCTGTCCACAAAGACAGATTGATGAGTTCAGCCTGAACTTTTTAAGCCGGGGGCCTCTTTTTAACGAGGGAATATAAGCCGGGCTGCTTTATTTCAACATGTTTTTTAAAGCCACTTGCCCGTTCCTTTCTTTTTGATTTGGACTACACGTCCACCAACCTAACTGCATCTTCTTGAACTCGGGCACATTCTGGGGGGCAGCCAGGAGAAATTGGAGGGACTATGCGGGCCCTTCTGCCTTCTTTATTGGAAATTTGGTCACCGACAAATTGGATGGGAATCGAACGAGTCAGCCGCATGCAACATAGTAGAATAGAATAGAATAGAATAGAATAGAATAGAATAGAATAGAATAGAATAGAATAGAATAGAATAGAATAGAATAGAATTATGGGATAGAATAAAGTATGGAATATGGAGAATAGAATAGAAATTATAAACAGAATAGAGTAGAGTAGAGTAGAGTAGAGTAGAGTAGAGTAGAGTAGAATAGAATAGAATAGAATAGAATAGAATAGAATAGAATAGAATAGAATAGAATAGAATAGAATAGAATAGAATAGAATAGAATAGAATAGAATAGAATAGAATTATGGAATAGAATAAATTATGGAATATGGAGAATAGAATAGAAATTATAAACAGAATAGAGTAGAGTAGAGTAGAGTAGAGTAGAGTAGAGTAGAGTAGAATAGAATAGAATAGAATAGAATAGAATAGAATAGAATAGAATAGAATAGAATAGAATAGAATAGAATAGAATAGAATGGAATAGAAGCTGGAAGGGACCTTGGAGGTCTTCTAGTCCAGCCCCCTGCTCAAGCAAGAGACCCTATACTATTTCAGGCAAACAGCTGTCCAGTCTCTTCTTGAAAACCTCCAGTGACGGGAGCACCCGCAACTTCTGGAGGCAAAGCCATTTCACTGTTATTTATTGCAATGGTGTCGCTCTCTTTCTAGAACTGGATAGTCCATCTGGGCTGAGGGTGGTTAACATCACGGATTCCAAAGCTTTAGCTGTTTGGCAACCAGCCCTTGCTGCCATAGATGAATACCTGATTTCCTATGTTGGAGAAGGAGGTGAGTTCTGATTGCTCTGGAGCTCTTCCGAGTTTTCCCACTCCGGGAAAAGTGAGCATCAAATCCAATCACATGATTCTATGACAGCCTTAGGGCCCAGAAAACCATGATATCACACCTAAAAAAGGAAGTAGAAGTGGCTTTCTGCGCAGGGGTGGTGAGAATTTTAATCCAAGAGAGCTAGGATGGTGGTGGCCAGGCCGGGTTGCTGATGTTGCTGCTCTGTTTTCAAGAAGCCTTGAAAGAGAGATGCAACTCAGTTGGCGTGGCTGTGGGAACACATGCCTCTCTCTCTCTCCCCAAAAAACCAAAACCCCAACAACCTTCCAATGCCATCTTCCAGAGAAGATAGACCGTGCTGAGCCCAGCAGCTCTACTCTGCATACCACAGATCACTCTAGCATAAAATTGGTCAACATCCACAAGCATTGGATGGATGGATGTCTCTTAAAATAAGCAAAGCAAGAGGAACAATTCATGCTTCGCCCGTTTATCTTATGCTTGTCCTTGTTGGTCGTTCAGAGACAGAAGTCACGCGGACAGTCTCCGGCAACACGATGGAATATGACCTTGTTGGCCTTCGACCAGCTACTGAATACACCCTCAAGATTCAAGCCGTCAAAGGCCCGCAGAGAAGCAGAATCCTTTCCACCAAATTCGTTACAGGTAACGTGGCTGGCTTTCGTCTCATTTGCTGAGATCCCTCAAGTTGGATCGAGTTGAGGCATCTGATCCAGGTTTCTGGGTCCCAAAGTGGCCTATTCAGGGAAGTCCCAAAACAGGAAATTTGTACCATAGAGTATCAACCTTGTTAACTCTCAAGATGCTTTTTTCCCCTACTATGTATTCAAAATGGACTGTGATTTAGATAGATAGATAGATAGATAGATAGATAGATAGATAGACAGACATAGACAGACATAAGATAGATAGATAGATAGATAGATAGATAGATAGATAGATAGATAGATAGATAGATAGATAGATAGATAGATAGATAGATAGATAGATAGATGGACATAGACAGACATAAGATAGATAGATAGATAGATAGATAGATAGATAGATAGATAGATAGATAGATAGATAGATAGATAGATAGATAGATAGATAGATAGACATAGACAGACATAAGATAGATAGATAGATAGATAGATAGATAGATAGATAGATAGATAGATAGATAGATAGATAGATGATAGATAGATAGATAGATAGATAGATAGATAGATAGATAGATAGATGAGAGATTTGTGCTGATGGCATTCCATCAAGCTGACTCTTCTAAACCGTCTCATCATATTAGGTCCTGATGCTCCCAAATCTCTGACTGCTTCTGATGTCCAGTTTGAAACAGCTGTGCTCACATGGAAGCCACCCCAGGCATCTATCACAGGCTACCTCCTGATCTACGAAGCTGCTGATGGCAAAGTCAAGGTAAGGGTTTAGGTTCAGAATTGGTCCTCATCTCTGCTCCACCTCCAGAAATCGTGGGTGCTCCATCACTGGAGATTTTTTTAAGAAGAGGCTAGACAGACACTTGTCTGAGATGGCATAGGTTCTTCTGCTTGAGCGGGGGGCTGGACTAGAAGACCTCCAAGGTCCATTCCAGCTCTATTCTATTCTATTCTATTCTATTCTATTCTATTCTATTCTGTTCTGTTCTGTTCTGTTCTGTTCTGTTCTATTCTATTCTATTCTATTCTATTCTATTCTATTCTATTCTATTCTACTCTACTCTACTCTACTCTACTCTACTCTACTCTACTCCACTCCACTCCACTCCACTCCAATCCACTCCACTCCACTCCATTCCATTCTATTCTAGATCCAAAGATGGGAATGAAAACAAAGCTGGGAGAAAATTACAGCCCGAATTTCTTCAGTCTTTGGAACTGTTTTCTTGAAGTTGTATGGATTATTTACCAAGCGTCCATCTTCATTCTTTCTTGGTCTTCTACTTTTATCTCTCTGGCAGGAAGTGGTCCTGGGGCCCGAATCGACTTCTTATAGCCTGGTGGACCTGAGCTCATCCACTCTGTACACGGCAAAGCTTCAGGCACTACTCCACACGTTGAAGAGCAACTTCATCCAAACCACGTTCACCACAAGTAAGGGATGGGCTTTTCCAAAGAAAGTCATAGGGCAATTCTGTTTCGGGCAGGGAGGAGAGGAAGAAGGATAAATTAGAAGCAAAAAAAAAACAACAGGAAAAAAAGGAGATAGAAAATGATGAGATGAAATGAAATTTGCTATTCAAAAAATCTTGGCAGCCTCTGAATGAGTGGGGTGTGATAGAATGCAATTCGTCTCTTTTCTGTGACTATTGTGTTGTACGGGAAGCGTGATTCTGCGCTCACGGAAGACATAGGCAGACATCACGCCAAGCAAATCCTCCCATTTCCCCATTGGCAATCAACCTGGAATGATGGATTACTCTTTGCAAAAGGACAACGAGGCACGACACAGTGGGCCAGGAAAAAAAATGAAATAAGCTGGGTGGGATAGAACTGCATTCCACACCCCCTCAACTGACCACAGCCCCCATATCTAGCTTTCTTTTAAAAAGAAAAAAGAAAAAAAAAGTCACATCCTAATGGTTGTAATGCAAAGATTGTTTGAAGAGAGGGAAGAGACAGAGAATGTCAATAGGGAGGAGGAGGAGGAGGAGGAGGAGGAGGAGGAGGAGGAGGAGGAGGAGGAGGAGGAGGAGGAGGAGGAGGAGAAGGTAAAAGGGGAGAAGGAGAAAGAGGAGAAAGTAAAAGAGGAGGAGGAGGAGGAGGAGGAGGAGGAGGAGGAGGAGGAGGAGGAGGAGGAGGCAAATGTCCTCTTCGGCAACGTGTCCTGACCTCCCTTCCCTTGCCTGCAGCTGGACTCCTCTACCCTTACCCCAGAGATTGCTCCCAAGCTCTGCTGAATGGAGAAATTGCTTCAGGACTCTACACCATTTATCTCAACGGCAATCGGTCTCAGCCCCTGGAAGTCTACTGCGACATGAGTTCCGACGGAGGCGGGTGGATTGTACGTATTTCTCTCTTTCGCTTCTTCCTCCCTTCTTAAAGTGGTGTGTGTGTGTGTGTGTGTGTGTGTGTGTGTGTGTGTGATTTGCACCGGCGCACGGAGAACCTAAGAAATGGCAGAAGCTTCTCCTGTGCTTCAGAGGAACTCCTGCCGTACCTTAGCTTTTCACCTTGGTTGCCTTTCATAATCGTTCCCAAGACTTTAGGAAGAGCGGCCCACAGTTCAGGAAGGTTCAGTAACTGGTGGCTGGCTAGCGTCCAGTTCAGATCCCGTTTACCGTTCTCTAAAATGACCGCGATTGCATTGGGGTTTCCCCCAGGTCTTCCTGAGAAGGCAGAACGGCGAAGTAAACTTCTACCAGAATTGGAGGACGTACGAGAGTGGTTTCGGAGATCCCAACAATGAATTCTGGCTAGGTAGGTGGCTACAAAGTGTATTGGGTCAATCAAGATCTGTTGGTTCTGCTAAATGAATATCCAGGACTTCAAACTCCTGTATGCTTCGCTAGAACGGGAACATCCAGTAAGGTTTCCCACCATGGTGTCACTCCAAAATCACGTTATCAACCGTTACCGCTGGGGGTGGGAAGCAGATACTTCAATTACAGTTTCATTCATCTCTGACCTGTGGCTATGCTCACTAAAAGCCATGACAACATAAAATCCAAAACATTGGTGGGCCCCCATAAACACGGCTGGGAAATTTTGGCTGGTCTGTCTAAACCAACTTGGCCCTTTGATGACTTGTGGACTTCAACTCCCAGAATTCCTCAGCCAGGCATGCTGGCTGAGGAATTTTTTATTATTATTATTTTTTATTTTTAATCCCATTTATATCCCACCCTTCTCCAAAGACTCAGGGCGGCTTACCATTTAAGCACAAACCAATGTGCTTAGCAATAGCCTTCATTCTATGTATATGCCTGCTTATTAGGGCTTTTGGCCCCCTCCCAAGCGGCATTATTACAAAGTCAGCTTATTGCCCCCAACAATCTGGGTCCTCATTTTAGCTACCTCGGAAGGATGGAAGGCTGAGTCAACCTTGAGCCTGGTGGGACTCGAACCTGCACTAATTGCAGGCAGCTGGTGTTACTTAAGGAGGCATTAGCCCACTGCTCCACCAAGGCTCTAGGAATGCTGGGAGTTGAAGTTCACAGGTCATAAAAGGGCCACGTTTGAAGACCCCTGGTCTCAACCAACTGCAACGAAGGTCAACAGATTGAGATGCACTTGTTAGATATTTTGTGCCCCACTTAAACGCAAAAATTACCCCACGGGGTTTTTTTTTGGCAATGCGTCTGTGGAGGTTGCGATGAGCAGCCCATTCTATTGCAGATTATGAATCTGTGTTTTTTTGTTTTGTTTTTTTTAAAAAAAACCTCTGAGTTTTCCTAAAACTCTTAAGAGTTGAAGGCAAGTAACACGAAGACGGCCGTTGGACAATCTCCAGCTATTTAGTTGTTGGCTTTTGGTTTTCGCAGGGCTGGACAAGCTTCACAAGATCACTTCCCAAGGTCCGTATGAGCTGAGGGTGGATCTGCGCGATCGCGGAGAGACTGCATATGCTCTCTATAACAAGTTTACTGTGGGTGATGCCAGGACACGCTATCGGCTGAAAGTAGACGGCTACAGTGGCAATGCAGGTAGATCTTTCTGTTTGTTTTGTGAAAAGTAGGATTGGCAACCATTTCTTTGGGGTCCTCGGTGCTCTCTGAGCTGGGTGGTTTTCTTGCTGACCTTTCATGACCCAACTAGGTAGCATCATCAGTGCTAGAAGAGAGTGGGGTTTGAAGGGAGGAGGAGGAGGACTGTGGGGTCCCTGGTGCTCTCTGAGCTTGGTGGCTTTCTTGCTGACGTTTCATGACCCAACTAGGTAACATCATCAGTGTCCCACCCATCAGCATTGGTGATGTTACCTAGTTGGGACATGAAACGTCTGCAAGAAAACAACCAAGCTCAGAGAGCACCGAAGATCCCACAATCCTCCTCATCCACCACCCCCATCTCCTCCTCTTCCTCCTCTTCCTCCTTGCAAACCCTTCTAGCACTGAAGATGGTGATGTTACCTAATTGGGTCATGAACATCTCCAAGAAAACAACCAAGCTCAGAGAGCACCCAGAACCATATAATCTTCCTCCTCCTCCTCCTCCTCCTCCTCCTCCCCCCTTCTGCAAACCCCACTCCCTTCTAACACTGGAGATGTTACCTAGTTGGGTAATGAAACATCTGCAAGAAAACATCAGCGCTTAGAGAGCGAGCGCTGAGGGCCCACGGTCTTTCTCCTCCTCCACTCTGCAAACCCTACTTCCTTCTAGCGCTGATGAAGTTACTTAGCTGGGTAAAGAGACGTCTGCAGGAAACCCTGAGCTGCAAACACTCTCTTCTGCTAGCTGCTTCTGTCTTTTGTTCTGAAAATCCGGTGCTCCAGGGCCATAATAGTAATACTGTACTTTTTCCCTCTATAAGATGCACCTGATTTTTGAAGAAGGTGTTTGCAGGGGGAAAAAAATAGCATCTTATACATGGAAAAATACGGTAAGAATCCTGAGAGTAATATGACTATCCTTATTTATGGGTCAAAAATATTCTCCTCTTCCCATCCTCTAGGGGATTCCATGAGTTACCACAACGGACGATCGTTCTCCACCTTTGACAAGGACAATGACTCCGCCATCACAAATTGTGCCTTATCATACAAAGGGGCATTCTGGTACAAAAACTGTCATCGGGTCAACCTTATGGGTCGGTACGGAGACAACAGCCACAGCCAGGTAAGTAGTTCTGGTTGAGTCAAATGGCATCCATTAGCATAGAAGAATTGGAATGGAATGGAATGGAATGGAATGGAATAGAATAGAATAGAATAGAATAGAATAGAATAGAATAGAATAGAATAGAATAGAATAGAATAGAATAGAATAGAATAGAATAGAATAGAATATGGTGATGATTCCCTAGCTGGGTAATGAAATATTTGCAAGAAAATCACCAAGCTCAGAGAGCACCAAGGATCACCCAGTCGTCGTCGTCGTCGTCCTCCTCCTCCTCCTGCTCCTGCTCCTGCTCCTCCTCCTCCTCCTGCTCCTCCTCCTCCTCCTCTCCACACACTCTGCTCCCTTTTTGAAATGATGATGTTCCCTAGCTGGGTAATGAAATGTCTGCAAGAAAACCACCAAGCTCAGAGAGCACCACAGAATTCACAGTCCTCCTCCTCCTCCTCCTCCTCCTCCTCCTCCTCCTCCTCCTCCTCCTCCTCCTCCTCCTCCTCCCTGTAAACCCTCTCTCCAACAACTCTCTTCAACCACTGATGATGTTATCTAACTTGAGTCATGAAAACGTCTGCAAGGAAACCACCCGGCTCAGAGAGCACCAAGGATCCCCTCACTTCAATCCCCTGAGCTACAAAGATTCTCCTTCGTCGATGAATCAAATTAAAGTACAATTAGCTGGCCACTGACAAATATATCCATATCGCATCCCTTCTTCCGAGCTCACGGCGTGGCTTTCTGTTTTTTTTTTGTTGTTGTTGTTGGTTTTTGCAGGGCGTCAACTGGTTCCACTGGAAAGGCCACGAGCATTCGATTGCGTTTGCAGAGATGAAACTCCGACCTTCCACTTTTAGGAATTTAGAAGGAAGGCAGAAGAGAGCGTAAAGGATTTTTTTTTCTTTCTTTTTTCTTTTCTTCTTCTTCTTTTTTTTGGCATTGACCGAGGGGGGGGGGAGACAACCAGGGGGAAAAAAATGGAGCCTTTCTCCCCCATCCCACCCAGAAACATTGAGAAGAGAGAGAGATTGGCGACGAAGCTGGGAACGTGTACCAAAGCATCCGTGTTGTTGTGAGCGCTTACTCTGTGGCGCCCTTTTGACCAGTTCCATTTTTGGGGGGGTGGGGGTGGGGTGTGGGGTGGGAAGGCCTTATTCAAAACGCCGCACGCTCGGCTCGGTGGAGCGTTCTTTTTCCCTTGTCCATAGATGGCTTTCTTTGCACCAAAGAAGATAATCTCCGAAGGGGGTGGGAGGGGAGGAAATATTTCTACACGGGACTTTTTGTTCTTCTCAGTGGGCTTTTGTTGACTTGAAACTTGGTGGCTCAGAGGAAGAGTAGCTGAAGCTAGGGAAATGGAAGGCTTTCCTTCTTTCTTTCTTTCTTTTTCTTTCTTTCTTTCTTTCTTTCTTTCTTTCTTTCTTCTCTTTCTTTCTTTCTTTCTTTCTTTCTTTCTTATCTCTTCCTTTCTTCCTTCTCTCATTCCTGTCTCCTTCCTTCCTTCCTCTTTCTTTCTTTCTTTCTTTCTTTCTTTCTTTCTTTCTTTCTTTCTTTCTTTCTTTCTCTTTCTTTCTTCCTTCTCTCATTCCTGTCTCCTTCCTTCCTGTTTCTTTCTTTCTCTTTCTTTCTTTCTTTTCTCTTTCTTTCTTTCTCTTTCTCTTTCTTTCTTTCTTTCTTTCTTTCTTTCTTTCTTTCTTTCTTTCTCTTTCTTTCATATCCCTTCCTTTCTTCCTTCTCTCATTCCTGTTTTCCTTCCTCCCTTCCTTCTCTCATTCATTCCTTCCTCTCTCTCTCTCTTTCTTTCTTTCTTTCTTTCTTTCTTTCTTTCTTTCTTTCTTTCTTTCTTTCTTTCATATCCCTTCCTTCTCTCATTCCTGTCTCCTTCTTCCTGTTTTTTTCTTTCCTTTCTTTATTTCTTTCTTTCCTTTCTTTCTTTCATATCCCTTCCTTCTCTCATTCCTGCCTCCTTCCTTCCTGTTTTTTCTTTCCTTTCTCTTCTTTTTTTCTTTCTTTCTCTCTCTCTCTCTCTCTCTCTCTCTCTCTCTTTCTTTTTCTTGCTTAACAAACCATATGTTTTCACATCAACAGACACAAAAAAAAATCATGTTTCATTCCAAACCATTAATTCACTCTCTGGAGTCTCTCTTCACCTCCCTCTATCTATCTATCTATCTATCTATCTATCTATCTATCTATCTATCATCTATCTATTTCTCAGTACCAGAAAGACGAAAGGGTGTGGGAGTAAAACAGTTCAGCCTAAAAAAATTAATATTATTAATATAAATGGAAAAAGGGAAGATTATAATAATAAGCTAAATTTGTGTCCTTTTTTAAAAAAAATAGAAGCCCATGCTTTCTGAAATACAACAGGATGGTGTCTGATTGTAATTTTTTTTAATTAATAAATAAAAGCACAAGTTTACTTTTATAGACATTTCTGGCTTCTTTTTTGCCCCATGGCTCTACTGTTCGTGTGCAAAAATCAGGGTTGTGTTGGAATAAGAGTGCAATGGTAGCTTTGTGTGTATGTGTGTATTTTTGTACTAAATGGATGCAGATCAGTTTTGATTCAAAACACTGATTTCACTCAGACATAAAGTAGCAACTTTAATTTTCTCTTCAGGTATGACTCCTTCCTTCCTTCCTTCACTTTCTTCTTTCTTTCTCTCTTCCTTCTTTCCTTCGTTTCTTATTTTTCTCCTTCCTTCCTTCCTTCCTTCCTTCCTTCCTTCCTTCCTTCCTTCCTTCCTTCCCTTTCTGCTTTCTTTCTTTCCTTATCTTTCTCCTTCTTTCTTTCTTTCTTCCTTCCTTCCTTCCTTCCTTCCTTCCTTCCTTCCTTCCTTCCCTTTCTACTTCCTTCCTTCCTTCCTTCCTTCCTTCCTTCCTTCCTTTCTTTCTTTCTTTCTTTCTTTCTTTCTTTCTTTCTTTCCTTATCTTTCTCCTCCTTCTTTCTTTCTTTCTTTCTTTCTTTCTTTCTTTCTTTCTTTCTTTCTTTCTTTCTTTCTTTCTTTCTTTCTTTCTTTCCTGTCTTTAATTAAGCAAAGCCAAGGAAAATAGGGGGCAAGGTGGGAAAGAGAACTAGAAGAAAGTGCCAATTTTTTCCTCTTACTTACTGCAATTTAGAAGGCGTTGGGCTATTGCCAACTTTCAGAGAGAGAGAGAGAGAGAGAGAGAGAGAGAGAGAGAGAGAGAGAGAGAGAGAGAGAGAGAGGGAGGGAGAGAGAGTGAAAGACAAACCGAGAGGGAAAGAGAGAAACACAGAAATAAAAACAGAGAAAGAACCAGACAGAGAAAAAGAAATAGAGAGAGAGAGAGAAGAGAGAGAGAGAGAAGGAAACAGGGAGAGAGAAAGAGAGACAGAGAAAAGAGAGAGAGAGAAAAAGGGGAAGGAGGGAGAAACAGAGAGAAAGACAAAGAGAGGGAACAGAAAGAAAAACAGAGAAAAAATAAAGAGAGAGAAAGAGAGAGAAAAAAAATAAAGAGAGGGAGCAGAGAAAGTGAAGCAGAGAGAGAGAGAGAAATAGGGAGAGCGCCAGAGAAAGAGAGAGAAAGAGAGAGAGAATAAATCAAATAATTGTTTATGGGTTACTTCACAGATTACAGTGTATTTCAGTTCTTGAACCTCAAAACATCCCAGAGAGGATCGTATCAGATCCATACGGTAAATAACAAACACAAGTCTAAAAATAAGACATGATCCAACCTTCGCAGTCAAGCTACTTTGGCTGGTGAGCCAAGGAGAAGCTTTGGAGATGGGCTGCATTGCGCCCTTCCTTGGTGTTCCCCACACATGACCAAAAAAAGGAAAGTCGGAGACTTTACGTGACGCATGATGTTACCAACCAAAGGTCATTTATTCTGTCCACGTGTTTCAGGGGAAAGCTGCAAGAATCTGCTAACTCGGGAGCCAGGAACATTAACAACACTGGCATTTTTATGACTGCACGTTGTTACCTGTTATCGGGGCAGAGAGGGTTGGGGTTCCCTAAATGTCATTCTATGTGGTTTTTCTTGGAAGTGAAAATACACAATCCCAAGCAGGGGGTCTTCAAACCTGGCCCCTTTGACGACTTGTGGACTTCGACTCCCAGAATTCCTCAGCCAGCGTGCCTTTTGGCCTGCTTGCTCTCTTGTAATCCCTTCCTCTGCAATCTCTCCACTCTAGAGAGAAGGAGGGGGAAAAAAATAGGCATGGCAGGCTGGAGAATTCTGGGAGTTGAAGTCCACCAGTCATAAAAGGGCCGTGTTTGAAGACCCCTGCTCCAGAGACTTGCTACGTTCAGTAGAAGACCTTCTGTAATTCAGATAAGCTGAATATGACAAAATGTTCCTTCATTTATGCCAGGGGTCTCCAAACTGGGCAACGTGAAAACATACGGACTTCAACTCCCAGAATTCCTCAGCCAGTCAACCAAAGCTGCCAAATCTGGCAACTTTGAGACTTGCTGTGGACTTCAGCTCCCAGAATTCCTCAGCCATACTTGTGTACTTCAATTCCCAGGATTGCTCAGCCAGACTTGTGGACTCTAATTCCCAGAATTCCTCAACCAGACTGATGGGCTTCCTCAGCCAGCCAATGAAATCATGCAATTGAAATTCACAAGCCTGGCTGAGGAATTCTGGGAGTTGAAGTCCACAAGTAGCCAAGGTTGGAGACTCAACTCCCAGAATTCCTAAGCCAGCCTTGTGAATTTCAACTCCATGACTTCACAGCTAGCTGAGGAATTCTGGGAATTGAAGACCATAAGTCTGGCTGAGGAACTCTGGGATTTGAAATTCACAAGCCTGGCTGAGGAATTCTGGGAGTTGAAGTCCTCAAGCCTGGCTGAGGAATTCTGGGAGTTGAAGTCCACAAGTCTTAAACTTGATAACTGCCTTCCAGCAGTTGAGGGACAATCACGGAAAAGAGGGAACTGACTTATTCTCCAAAGCACCTGAGGACAGGACTAGAAATAACAGGTAGAAAATCATTCAAGAGAAATCCAGCCTAGGATTAAGGAGAAATTTCCTGATGTGGAACAATTAATCAGTGGAAGGATTTGCATCCAGACATGATGGGTATTCCATCACTGGACATTTTCAATAAGAGACTGGGCAGCCATTTGACTGGAATGGTAGAGGGTTTCCTGCCTGAGGAAGGGTTGGACTAGATGACCTTCAAAGTTCCCTCTATTTTGCTACCAGGAGCTCAATTCTCAAACGTGGGGTTGCAGTGCCATCTAGTGGTTTTGAATGGAAATTCCACATCAAGGCATTTGGCAAAATACTATAGCTACAGGTGAAACAAAGGTAGATCGCAACATGAATCCAACACATCATTATTTTAACCACCATCAAATGAAATCACAACAGCTGGATTTGGGGCTACTGTCTACGTGCCTGCTCGGTGCTCTTTTGCTGCTGACGCAGTTCTGAACAACATGAAAAGAAGTTTCATGTGATAGAGATATGAAGTACTGATTGTGGGCTCTTTGGCGCTCTTTGAGCTTAGTCTGTTCCTTGCAGACCTTTCATTGCCCAATAGGTAACCTCATCAATGCAAGGTGTGGTCATTCCCCTCTGTTGCGCTCTGATAAATCTACGCCTCAATTATTGTGTAGGATTCTGGGTTTATTGACTGGTTAAAGCAATTCAGAGAGGGAAATTGCAAGAAAGATAAATACATGCCCTGTGTCTGCAGACTGAAAAAAAACCCTGCTCCGTTGACCTGGAGAAATGCATCCATTCATGTAGACAGAGAGGGACTGTGATAACCACGTTCAGACACATGAAAATGTAGCATTAAAAATGCCCCCCAGATAGGAACAGAAATAATTGGTATACATTACAGTCAAGTAAATATTGCATAAACCAGGGGTCTCCAAACTTGGCAACTTTAACACTTGTGGCCTTCAATTCCCAGAATTCTTCAGCTAGTCATGCTGGCTGAGGAATTCTGGGAGTTGAAGTCCACAAATCTGGCTGAGGAATTCTGGGAGTTGAGTCTCCAACCTTGGCAACTTGTGGACTTCAAATCCAGAATTCTCACCCAGACTTATGGACTTCAATTCCCAGAATTCCTCAGCCAGACCTATGGACTTCAACTCCCAGAATTCCTCAGCCAGGCTGTTTTGCCAAATGCCTTCATGTGAAATTTCCATTCAAAACCACTAGATGGCATTGCAACCCACATTTGAGAAATGCTCCTGGTAGCAAAAATACAGAACAGCACAGTTGAAGGGAACTTTGGAGGTCATCTAGTCCAACCCTTGCTCAGGCAAGTGCTTTGGAGATTCATTGCTGGCTGAGGAATTCTGGGATTTGAAGCCCACCAGTTGCCAAGGTTAGAGACTCAACTCCCAGAATTCTCAGCCACACTTGTGGACCAATTCCCAGAATTCCTCAGCCAGGCTTGTGAAATTTCAACTCTATGGACTTTCATGTTTGGCTAAGGAATTCTGGATTTGAAGTCCCACAAGTTGCCAAGGTTAGAGACTCAACTCCCATAATTCCACAGCCAGACTTATGGACTTCAGTTCCCAGATTCCTCAGCCAGGCTTGTGACTTCAACTCCCAGAATTCCTCAGCCAGCCTTGTGGACTTCAACTCCCAGAATTCCTCAGCAGGCTTGTGAATTTCAAATCCCAGAGTTCTCAGCCAGACTTATGGTCTTCAATTCCCAGAATTCTTCAGCTAGCTGTGAAGTCATGGAGTTGAAATTCACAAGGCTGGCTTAGGAATTCTGGGAGTTAAGTCTCCAACCTTGGCTACTTGTGGACTTCAACTCCAGAATTCCTTAACCAGATTTGTGGACTTCAACACCTCAGCATGATTGGCTGAGAAATTATGGGTGTTGAAGTCCACCAGTCTTAAAGTTGCCAAGTTTGGAACACCCTGGTTTATGCAATGTTCTCTTCAACAATCATTACTTGTTTGTTATTGTGATTGAGGAAGCCAGATTCACTTAACAATTGCTCTGCTTAATAACAGAAAATTCATGGCCCCGATTGTGGTCGTAAGTTGAGAACTACCTGTATTGTTTGGTATGAGATTATCTGGGGAACTGTGATTAGCAAATGGTGTCCTTGTCCTTGGCATCCAACCCATTTTTGATGGTCTGGAAAAGTACCATTTGTATCACAAAACTTTAATATTACCAGTTTTCTTCCTTTAAGGTGGTGTTTTGCCACTCATATCAAACTGTTCTCACAAAGAACCAGAGGGCACAACAAGAGAATGGAATGGAATGGAATAGAATAGAATAGAATAGAATAGAATAGAATAGAATAGAATAGAATAGATAGAATAGAATAGAATAGAATAGAATAGAATAGAATAGAATAGAATAGAATAGAATAGAATAGGAGAATGGACTGGAGAATAGAATAGAATAGAATAGAATAGAATAGAATAGAATAGAATAGAATAGAATAGAATAGAATAGATAGAATAGCAATACAATACAATAATACAATACAATACAATACAATACAATACAATACAATACAATTAAGGAATAGAATAGAGTAGAGTAGAGTAGAGTAGAGTAGAGTAGAGTAGAGTAGAGTAGAGTAGAGTAGAGTAGAGTAGAATAGAATAGAATAGAATAGAATAGAATAGAAATAGAATAGAATAGAATAGAATGAATAGACAAGAATAGAATAGAATGAGAATAGAATAGAATAGATAGAATAGAATAGAATAGAATAGATAGAATAGAATAGAATAGAATAGAATAGAATAGAATATAATACAATACAATACAATACAATACAATACAATACAATACAATACAATTAAGGAATAGAATAGAGTAGAGTAGAGTAGAGTAGAGTAGAGTAGAGTAGA
>CM044368.1:4716217-4835287 GCA_024294585.1 Vipera latastei | reverse complement strand
AAAAAAAAAAATAATAAGACTAGCCCACAATTAAACAAATTAAAATTAAAATTAAATTAATTTCATATATATGAAATTGAAGGGACGCGGTGGCTCAGTGGGTTAGGATGCTGAGTTTGTCAATCAGAAGGTCGGCAGTTTGGCGGGTCGAATCCCGAGTGCCGCGTAGCAGAGTGAGCGCCTGGTACTCGTCCCAGCTTCTGCTAATCTAGCAGTTCGAAAGCACGTAAAAAATGCAAGTAGAAAAATAGGGACCACTACGGTGGGAAGGGAACAGCGTTCCGTGCGCCTTTGGCGTCTAGTCATGCCGGCCACATGACCACGGAGATGTCCTCGGACAAGCGCTGGCTCTTCGGCTTTGAAACGGAGATGAGCACCGGCCCCTAGAGTCGGAAACAACTAGCACGCCTGTGCGGGGGAACCTTTACCTTTACCTTATATATGAAATGGTTCCTCAAACTCAAACTTTTATTGGTTCCAAAATCACTTTCTTCAGTGTTCTTGTAATGGTCCCTAACTAAACTGTTGCAAGTCAAGGATTACCTGTATTTTAAATTTTGGGTTATTAGAACAGTGATGGCGAACCTTTTAGAGACCGAGTGTCCAAACTGCAACCCAAAACCCACTTATGTATCGTCCGGGTGCCAGGTGGGGCGTGGCCCATTGGGTGGGCGTGGCTGCGGTGGTAACGGCAGACTGGGTGGGACTAAAAAGTTCAATCAATCAATTCCAACTTTGCAAGATCTTTTTTTTTCCCCACGAGAAGGTGAAATTCAATGTTTTTTGCACACGGCGGCGGAGGCCTAAAGCAAAAAGGTTTTATAAAACCCAGCTGAAGGCCTAGGACTGGGGCAACGACACGCGTGCCCCACAGAGAGGGCTCTGCATGCCACCTGTGGCACACGTGCCACAGGTTCGCCACCATGGCTATAGACCAGGGGTCTTCAAACCTGGCCCTTTTATGACTCATGGACTTCAACTCCCAGAATTCCTCAGCCAGAGTACCTGGCTGAGGAATTCTGGGAATTGAAGTCCATGAGTCATAAAAGGGCCCGAGTTTAAAGACCCCTGCTATAGACTATCCCTTATTTTGACGGTGATGCTTCCTGACACAAATAAACCAACCGCTCTCAATGGGAGACGTCATATTTTCTAGAGTTGGGGCTCCTCCGGAGATCCAGCCTCTGAAAATATATTACATTTTGCTCCATTTTTTGCCAGCATCTCCTGCCCTTGGTAACCCGACACTGATGAAGAAACTTTCTGAGAAAGAGGTGGAGAAAATTTATTCCCTTTTGTTTGTTTTGGTTTTTTTTCCATTTGGTGGGACGCAAAGAAAGTATTAGCCAACCGCACGATTTGACTGCCGTTCCTAAAATGTTATCTTCCCCTTTTTTTGTTCTCTTCTTCCTTCTCCCTTCCTTCCTTATTTTAACTGGCAGCATCCCAGTTTCGGTTCAATGACGAGGATGTAAGCCTGAGTGGAGAGGTTGAATCACTGGTGGATGCAGAAAGTCTACACCAGCTGCAACTGGCAGCCCTCTCAGCGGAGGGGGCCTGGGTCAAGAAGCCCACAGACCCTTTTCACGAGGGTGGCTTCAGTTTAACACACACACACACACACACACCTCAGATGCTTTGAGGTGAGGGGAAGTTCTCCTACTCTCCTTGGAAACCTGGCAAAGATTTTAGGGGAAATGAATAGAATAGAATAGAATAGAATAGAATAGAATAGAATAGAAATAGGAATAGAATAGAATAGAATAGAATAGAATAGAATAGAATAGAATAGAATAGAGATAGAAAATAGAATGGAATGGAATGAATGAACCTTTATTGGTCAAAGTACAACCATGTATACATTGAGATTGGCTGAGCCTCCCTTTGTGCCCCTACCCCCAACTTATAGTGACACAAACCCTCCATCTTATTACACCATGTGAGCTAATTGCACAACGCACCGGCCTCGCAAGACAATCATGCATAAAGTTTATAAATTATTTCCCGTTCAAAAGCCTAACACCCCACGGATAAAAGCTGTTCTTCAGCCTGTTGGTACGGCTGGCTATACTCCTATATCTCCTACCAGATGGTAGGAGAGTAAAGAGGTACCGACCAGTGTAAGTCATCCCTGAGAATTTTCCTCATTCTTCCAAGGCAGCGAGCCCTGGCGATTTTCATCCAGTGGTGTCAGGGGACAGCCCACAATGTCTTGTGCTGTACTCACCACCCTCTGTAAAACTTTCCTGTCCGCGGGCTGTCAGACCAGCATACCAAACCACAATACCATACGAGAGGACGCTCTCTATAGTAGACTGGTAAAAGAGGGTCATTAGCCGTTGTTCTACCCTGTTCTTCCACAAGACCCTGAGAAGTGGAGTCTCTGCTGGGCCTTTCTGGCCACCTGGGTTGTATTAACTTTCCAGGTAAGATCTTCACAGAGGTAGTCTCCCAGAAATTTAAAGGAGGAAACTCTCTCCACACAATCCTCACCGATGTAAAGTGGGGCAGGTTCCTCCTTTTTCCTCCGGAAGTCTAGCACCATCTCTTTCGTCTTGCCGATGTTCAGTTGCAAGCTGTTGTTACAACACCATGTGGATAGTTTTTGTACCTCCGCCCTGTATGCTGTCTCATCGGAAAGCCAACTAAACAAGGATGCTGTCCAGATGCTGTTATTCTGCAGAGTTTCCCTCGAGAGAAACTCAAATCTGGATGACCTCTTGGAGCACATCCATGGAGGTTCCACAACAGCATTATGGAACTGGTGTGTCATATTTCCCCCCTCCCCCACTACCCGGTCTTGACTACAAACCTACAAGGACTACATCCAACCTTTCCAGTGGATCTGGAGCTTCTAAAATGTCTAAGACCTCCAGAAGACAAGCTCGACAGACGTGGACGTTGGGCCCTATCAAACAAAATGAAATTCAACATAGGTACAAAAATAAGGTTTTAACACTTAGGCAAGGAAAACCAACTGTATGGGTACAGGCTAGGCGAAACCTGGCATAATACAACTGTGAGAGGGATCTTGGAGTCCTAGTGGGGAAACCATTTAAATATGAGCCAACAGTGTGCGGCAGCAGCCAAAAAAAAACCCTAGGCTGCATTCATAGAGGGATAGAATCAAGATCACACAAAATATTATTACCGCTTTACAAAGCCTTAGTAAGGCCACACATGGAATATGGGATCCAGTTCTGGTCACCATGATGTAAAAAAAAAGATGTTGAGACTCTAGAAAGAGTACAGAGAAGAGCAACAAAGATGATCAGGGGACCGGAGGCTAAAATATATAAGGAACGGTTGCTGGAATTGGGTAATGCCTAGTTTAATGAAGAGAAGGATGAGGGGGGACATGATAGCCGTGTTCCAGTCTCTCAGGGGCTGACCCAAAGAAGAAGGAGTCAAGCTATTCTCCAAAGCACCCGAAGGCAGGACAAGAAGCAACGGATGGAAGCTAACCAAGGGGAGAAGCAACATAGAACTAAGGAGGAATTTCCTAACCAATGGAATAGCTTGCCTTCAGAACTTGTGAGTGCTCCAACACTGGAGGTTTTCAAGAAGAGACTGGACAGCCATTTGTCCGGAATGGCATACTTGAGCAGGAGGTTGGGCTAGATGACCTCCAAAGTCCTTCCCAACTCTTCTTCTGTAATCTCATCTGAGGCTATTTCCTCTGGCCTTTTTCCCCAATCAGACAGATCAACTGCTTAATTTGTTCCATTCCTGGCCAGTTTTTTTCGACATGTTTCATGGGAGGAAAAAAAAAAAGCTACTTTCCCTATTGGGTCCCACCTTGAGCAGGTGGGGCTGGTCTAGAAGACCTCCGTGGCCCCTTCCTCGTCAACTCTTAGAGGCGCGGCTTCCTGGGGCTGCTTGGAAATTGGCTTCCTCTCCTCCTCCTCCTCCTCAGCGACCTTCCTTATCGCAGTGAGATGTTATCTCTGCCTAATCCGAAGAGGGAGCTCCCGCGGAGGAAACATAAACCACCCACGCAAAGTCATTCAGAAAAACCTGAGGAAGGAGTGGCTGGCTACCATCCTTCCAGGAAAGGACGAGTTTTGGGTTGTTGTATTTTTTTTTCCTCCCCTTCCCCTGAACTGACTTCACTATTCAACGCCTTTTTTCTTTTGTTCACCAAGTGAGCTGGTTCAAAAAGGCAGAATCTGCAGAGCTAGTCCTGGACTTTATTTTTTTTTAATCCCATTTATATCCCGCCCTTCTCCGAAGACTCAGGGCAGCTTACAATCTAAAGCACAAATCAATGTGCTTAGCAATAGCCTTCATTCTATGTATATGCCTGCTTATTAGGGCTTTCGCCCCCCCTTCCCCCCAAGCGGCATTATTACAAAGTCAGCTTAATTGCCCCCCAACAATCTGGTCCTCATTTTACCTACCTCAGAAGGATGGAAGGCTGAGTCAACCTGGAGCCTGGTGGGACTCGAACCTGCACTAACTGCAGGCAGCTGGTGTTACTTAAGGAGGCATTAGCCCACTCTGCTCCACCAAGGCTCTTACTTACTTCGAACGGCTTCTTTAGTTCACTAAGAAGGGACTTACGGCGTGACCCTTTCTCCAGACTGACACACACCACACACACACACACACACACCACTTTCGCCTACCTTGTCTATAGATATTCTCGGTCAGCTAGGTCACATTTGTCCCAAATGTGCTTTTGAAGGAGTTGAACTGGAACTGCTCCTTTTCAAACCCACCTTGCCCATCCTTAGGTAGCTTGTTCCTCTTTCTATGGCCTCTCATTCCAGGAACTGACAAACCCCTGACTTTTTTTTCTTCAGTATTCCTTCTTTCCTCCCTCCTTCTTTGTCGCTCCTTCCTATCCTTCCTTCCTTCCTCATTCCCATCTCCTTCCTTCCTTCCTTCCTTCCCTCCCTCCTTCTTTCCTTCCTCCCTCCTTCCCTCTCTCATTCCCATCTCCTTCCTTCCTTCCTTCCTTCCTTCCCTCCTTCCCTTCCTTCCTTCTTTCCTCATTCCCATCTCCTTTCTTCCTTCCTTCCCTCCTTCCCTTCCTTCCTCCCTCCTTTCCTTCCTTCCCTCATTCCCATCTTCTTCCTTCCTTCCTTCCCTTCCTTCCTTCTTTCCTCATTCCCATCTCCTTTCTTCCTTCCTTCCCTCATTCCCATCTTCCTTCCTTCCCTCTCTCCCTCCTTCCCTTCCTTCCTTCTTTCCTCATTCCCATCTCCTTCCTTCCTTCCTTCCTTCCTTCCTTCCCATCTCCTTCCTTCCCTCCCTCCTTCCCATCTCTTTCCTTCCTTCCCTCCCTCCCTCCCTCCATAGATTTTAGGTGTCTTTCTCTTCCTAATTTCTAGCTTCCAGCCTTCCTGAATGGATTGTTGAATTGGCATTTCTAAAAACTGGCCTAGGGCCTGGAGCTGATTTCTAGGTGCTGTCTTCTTCTTCTTTAAAAAAAAAAAAAAAAAAAAGATCTTCTCCATTATTCCTTTGGGGAAATATATTTCTGCCTTTTTAATCTCTCCCCCACATCTTTCTTTCTTTCTCTGGATCCTTCCTACGATACGATACCGCAATCACAGTTCCGCTCATCAATATTGCTTTGCCTTCCGGAGCTGAACAAAACAGATTATATCATCTTTATATCATCTTTTCTCTCAAGTCAGTTCAGGCAGCCGGAAGTTGTGTTGAAGAGCCACAAACTGTTCGGGGCCGTTCACAAACCGGTGTAAGTTCACACACCTTAGGAGTTGTTTCTCTTTTCCTCTTCCTCCAGCCCTGAGCTTTGAAAAAGTTTTTGCTAAAACCAATACAAACTTCTCAGAGAAGCTCTGCGGGACATAACCGGGAGGGGATGGGGGTGGGGGGGGGAATAACCTCAGTGTACCCCGAACCATAAACTTATTTATGACCATTGCAGCATCCCCAGGGTCACGTAATTTACCTTCCGATACTTGGCAACTGACTCAATCCCCAGGGTCCACATAGTTTACATTCCAATGCTTGGCAACTGACTCATACTTATTTATTTATTTATTTATTTATTTATTTATTTATTTATTTATTTATTTATTTTATTTGATTTGATTTGATTTGATTTGTATACCGCCCTTCTCCCGAAGGACTCAGGGCGGTGAACAGGGACATAAATAACAAAATAAATATGACGGTCGCAGTGATGCCTCTTGGCAAAGTCGATGGGGAATCTGGATTCCCTTAGCGATCGTGTTCCTAATTTGAAAACTGCAGCGATTCACGTAACAAACATGGGAGAAGCTGACTTAACAAATTCCCACCGAGCCACGTAAATTCGGGGCTCCAGTATGGTCGTAACTGGAGGTGGGGGGGGGAAATCAAAGCCAGAAAAAATATTGGCTCTTGAGTAAGGGCTGGTTCAAAGTGTTAACGGGTTGTGTAGGAGGAATGAAGAGCCAAATCTGTCCGTGTTATTTGTCAATAATAGTAGAATTTTAGTCCCTTTTGCTATTATTATCCGTAGATTTAAAAAGTAACCCCTGTTGCAACCTGACACGTATTATGCAACTATGCAAAAATAATTCCCTGTTATGTGATTTCGCTGGCTGACATTCTGTGACTCAGGCATGATCCAATGCTGGTTTTTAAAACAGGAAGTTCCCCCAATGTAAGCTCACTTTTTAAAAATAACTGTTGTTATCCACATGCAATCTTTTTGGTGTACTTTTCAGCAACAGCCATGTCCTACTTTGCTTGCCTCAGGGAGAGAAAGAAAGAGAGGGAGGGAGGGAGGGAGGGAGGGAGGGAGGAAGGAAGGAAGGAAGGAAGGAAGGAAGGAAAAGAGAAAGAAAGAAAGAAAGAAAGAAAGAAAGAAAGAAAGAAAGAAAGAAAGAAAGAAAGAAAGAAAGAGGGAGGGAGGGAGGGAGGGAGGGAGGAAGGAAGAAGAAAAAGAGAAAGAAAGAAAGAAAGAAAGAAAGAAAGAAAGAAAGAAAGAAAGAAAGAAAGAAAGAAAGAAAGAAAAAGACAGAGGAAGGGATTGAGCAAGCGAGGAAGAAAGGAAGGAAAGAAAGAAAGAAGGAAGATGAGAGGAAGAAGGAGAGAGGAAGGGAAGGAAGGAAGGGAGGAAGGAAGGGAGGAGGAAGGGAGGAAGGAAGGAAGGAAGGAAAGAAAGAAAGAAAGAAAGAAAGATGGAGGGAGGGAGGAAGAAAGATGAGACAAGGAAGGAAGGGAGGGAGGAAGAAAGGGAAGGAAGGAAGGAAGGAAGGAAGGAAGGAAGGAAGAAGGAAGGAAGGAAGGAAGGAAGGAAGGAAAGAGAAACAGCAAGAGAAAAAGGAAGGAAGAAAATGAAAGAGGAAGGAAGGAAGGAAGGAAGGAAGGAAGGAAGGAAGGAAGGAAGGTAGGTCACACCGAAGAGAAGAACATAAGAAACACAGCAGGAATCTCACTTACCACACCTTTTACTTGCATCTTCTTCCTTGGGGAATTACAAAAACAAAAACAAAAACAAAACACCACAATTCAAAACACAATTAAATTTCCTACCCAGAAGGAATGCGCTCAGCATTACTCCGACTCCGGCTATTAGCCACAGAGACGGAGGAAAGGGAAAAAAGAAAGAAAGAAAGAAAGAAGAAAGAAAGAAAGAAAGAAAGAAAGAAAGAAAGAAAGAAAGAAGAAAGAAAAAAAAATAATTTTCCTTCGAAAGAGTTGAAGCGAAACTGCTCCTTTACAACCCACCTTGCCCATCCTCGGGTAGCTTGTTCCTCTTTCTATGGCCTCTCATTCCAGGAACTGACAAACCCCTGACTTTATTTTATTTTATTTTTTCTCTCGGGAAACGAGAGCAGAAACCGGGAGAAGTTTTTCAGCATCTCGAGGAAGACCTTGGACGGTGCCAGGAGAACCGGAAATGATCAATGGGCTCCAGCTGCCTTCGTCACAGCTTGGCAATAAGATGGAGACGAACGGGCTTGCAAGGCCCCGTTTCTGCTGATCTAGGCAAGTAGGATGCCTTCCGGATTACAAGGAAATCCGAAGGAGCTATAAAACTCCAGGGTAGTAAAAAGAGTATCTAATAAAAACTCTTTATTATTTCCCTTCCCCCCCCCCCACTCAGTCCTGGGGCCCTTCCTCCCATCCGCCTTTGAGCAAGCAGAAAGCTGTCCTAACATGATTTTCCTTCCTATTCTATTGCCAATCCTTTCCATGCTTCTAGTCCTAATGACTGGCTGTGCTTGCTTGCTTTCTCGCAGCTCTTTTCATTAGCCCAGGCTAGATAACATCGCTAGCAGTGGCGATGTTACCTGGCTTGGATCCCAAAAACCTCTGCGAGAATACAAGCAAGATCAGAGGGCACCAAGGCTGGAAGGGGGCTTTGGAGGTCATCTAGTCCAATGCCCTGCTTCAAGTAGGACTCTACACCATTCTGGACAAGTGGCTGTCCGATCTCTTCTCGCAAAGCTCCAGTGATGGAGCAGCCACAACTTCTGGAGGCAATTGATCGACTGTTCTCCCTGTCGGGAAATTTCTCCTACAATCTAGATCGTCTTCGATAAGTTTCCATCTCTTACGTCTTCTCCAGTCCAGGTCTTTGAAGAACAGGTCAGGTCTTCTCTGATCGGCAGAGAAGAAGTTCATCTCTGCTCTGTTCTGAAGGATTGCGACACAATCTTTCGTGTCAGTTATGAAGTTTTATCTCTGTCGTTTCCAGATCGATCCAAAGATTTCCCCCAGGAAACTGCCAAAAGAAGTAACCACTTCAAAGCAGGATTTCCTTGACAGTTACTGCAGGGAAGAATTAGTCAACCATCCGGTGATGTTCCTTCATTCCCTCTGGAGGCTTCCTCCCACTTCTAAACTTCACTGCTGAGGTTGCTGTTTCATGCTCTCCGTATTAACAAAGGAGTATTTTTCTCTCATGAGTTTTGCAATACGACCTTGGCTAGGATCATGGGAACGCATGCAGCTCTAGTTTCTGGTAGCATCCAGAAGGTTGGAAGAACTCCTTCAACGCAAGGAAATTCAGAAGAGCTTGGGTAGCCGATGAAGGAGAATATTTGTAACTAAGGGTTGAAATGACGGCTCCTTGGGGCTCTCTGAGTTCGCTCGTTTTCTTGCAGATCTTTCATTACCCAAACTAGGTAACATCTTCAGTTCTAGAAGGGAGTGGGGTCTGCAGGGGAGGAGGAGGAGGAGGAGGAGGAGGTAGGGAGGAGGAGGAGGAGGAGGAGAGAGGAGGAGGAGGAGGAGGAGGACGACGACGACTGTGGGGTCCTTGGTGCCCTTTGAGTTGGGTGGTTTTCTGCAGACATTTCATGACCCAGCTAGGTAACATCTTCAGTGCTAGAAGGGAGTGGGGTTTGCAGGGGAGAAGGAGGAGGAGGAGGAGGAGGACTGTGGGTCCTTGGTGCCCTCTGAGCTGGGTGGTTTTCTTGCAGACGTTTCATGACCCAGCTAGGTAACATCTTCAGTGCTAGAAGGGAGTGGGGTTTGCAGAGGAGGGAGGAGCAGGAGGAGGAGGAGGAGGAGGAGGAGGAGGAGGACTGTGGGGTCCTTGGTGCCCTCTGAGCTTGAGTGTTTTCTTGCTGACGTTTCATTACCCAGCTAGCTAACTTCTTCAGCGCTAGTCACTGCAGTGATGATGTTACCAAGTTAGGGGTGACGAAAGGTCTGCAAGAAAACACCCAAGCTCAGAGAGCAGCGAGAACTTGATAAATCAGACCAAAGGCTTATTTTACCCAGCCTCAGCTGATGAAGAGAACAAAGAGAGAGGGTTACCAGCTCAAGGCTACTTTGGCCTTCAGAAATCCTGATTCAGGAAGCAGAAGCCGTTGTTCCATCCAATATGAGCAAGAACATATGGCTGGGAATTCTGGGAGTTGAAGTCCACAAGTCTTACAGTTGCCAAGTTTGGAGAACCCCTGACATAGAATAATAGAGTTAGAAGGGGCCTTGGAGGTCTTCTAAACCAACCCTCTGCTCAAGCAGGAGACCTTGTACCACTCTGGAGAAAGGGCTGCCCCAGTCTCCTCTTGAAGACCCCCAGTGATGAAGAATGGCCTCTTTCCACTCTTTTCTCTTAGATCCTGACATCTTCGGAAGCTATCCAGCTTCCTGACTTGAAACCTACTTTCTCTGGAACAGGAGTCTCCAGGGCTCTGTCTCCCGAGATCTGATCAGCTCCGATGCTCTTTAGTTTTAGGACAGTTTGGCTTCTCAAAAGATCCCCAGGAATGAGTCCCCATGAGGCTTAGCTGTGTCTCAGGATAGAGAGAGAGGAGGAGAGAGAAGAGAGGAGAGAGAGAGAGAGAGAGAGAGAGAGAGAGAGAGAGAGAGAGAGAGAGAGAGAGAGAGAGAGAGAGAGAGAGAGAGGCAGGCAGGCAGACCCTTAGATAGATAGACAGTTAATAGATGATGGATAGATCAATCTATCTATCTGTCTGTCTGTCTGTCTGTCTGTCTATCTATCTATCTATCTATCTATCTATCTATCTATCTATCTATCATCCATCTATCTGTCTGATGGATGATAGATAGATAGATGATAGATAGATAGATAGATAGATAGATAGATAGATAGATAGATAGATAGATAGACAGACAGACAGACAGACAGACAGACAGACAGACAGATATAAACAGGCAGACAGATAGATAATAGATAGATGATAGACAGATGATAGGCAGACAGACAGACAGATAGACAGACCTGATTGATAGATAAATAGATATAGATAGATAGATAGATAGATAGATAGATAGATAGATAGATAGATAGATAGATAGATAGATAGATAGATATAGATAGAGCAAGATGTTATGCATAGCTGTTGAATGCAAAATGTTATAAAGAAATATGCTTTTTCATCCCAACAACTAAACCTTCCGAAAGAGTGATTTCCAGCCTCACATGCATTGTGAAATAGTTTGTGGAAAGTTCTAAAATTCAGTAAAAGCCAAACTGAAAAGCATCTGGTCAGCACTGTGGGTCATCCCCAATGACTCGGGTGGCCCACCAAGTGACTCAAGTAGATGTAATCTTCCATTTTGTGAAAGCGACTAACACCATGCCCTTTCTGCAGAAGTAGCATGAGAAAACCATGAGCAAAGAGAGTAAAGGGGGGAGGAAAAGGAAAATGACCTCTTCCTGCTCTGTGCTGTCCGTCAGAATCCCACCGTGCTGTCCGTCAGA
Organism: Vipera latastei; assembly: GCA_024294585.1. Taxonomy (NCBI): domain Eukaryota; kingdom Metazoa; phylum Chordata; class Lepidosauria; order Squamata; family Viperidae; genus Vipera; species Vipera latastei. Next base: position 4,824,141 of record CM044368.1, on the reverse strand, counting down.
ATCCCACCCTGAAGCGCAGGGGCCATCAATCAACTCTGCAAGCGTTCAAGGAGCCTGTCAAATTGACACCAGACCAAACTTTTGTTTTTGTTTGTTTGTTTTAGATCACAGTGTTTACAAACCACATTTATCCAAGACCCACCCTTAATTGAACTCAGCAGGGTTAGTTTTGGGGTAGACATTTCTAGCGCTGTTCTGTTATTTATTTTATTTTATTTATTTTAATTCCATTTATATCCCGCCCTTCTCCGAAGACTCAGGGCGGCTTACAAGCTTAGCAGTAGCCTTCATTCCATGTATATGCCTGCTTTATTAGGGCTTTCACACACACACACACACACACACCCCAAGCGGCATTATTACAAAGTCAGCTTAATTGCCCCCAACAATCTGGGTCCTCATTTTACCTACCTCGGAAGGATGGAAGGCTGAGTCAACCTTGAGCCTGGTGGGACTCGAACCTGCACTCATTGCAGGCAGCTGGTGTTACTTAAGGAGGCATTAGCCCACTGCGCCACCAAGGCGGGGTTTCCCTCTCCCCCCCAAAAAAACCCAATCTTTATCTCAAGATGATCGTATTGAATTACACGCAAAGTCCATTTCTTCAATGTCCTCCGTTTCCAACGCCAAATTTATTTTTGCATCTGTCTTCACTTCCTGAGTGTGACTCAGCCTTCCTCTCCAAGCAGGAATTGCCTCGCTGAGCCTGTGACTTTTACTTTGTGCCCAGAAAATACATCAGCCCATTGTTTTTCCCCAAACAAAAAGAAATAGCACATTTTATGTACTTGCAATCAGCTTCACGTTCCTGGTGAATACGTTCCAAAACGGCGGCATGGTGTTTAGCATCATTCTGCTGAGGATGTGAGCGTAAATACTTCACCGGATACAGTAGCCCAAAAACACCGGAAGGCAGGACAAGAAGCAACGGGTGGAAACTAGCTAAGGAGAGAAGCAACCTGGAACTAAGGAGGAATTTCCTAACAGTGAGTGTAAAGTCGCGTGCTTCACATAGAGACGGACACAGAGCTGGGTAACGATGAGTTTATTCTGAACAGAACGAACTGGGGAAACAGGGGACCCTGGCATCTATTTGTACCTGCCCAGGTGGATGGCATCCAATCAGTTCAAACCTGGGCTTCCTGCCAGGCTGATCATGCCTGGGGCTGTCAACAGCTTAAGTCGTTAGGCTTATCCCTGGTGATCGGTTATCGCCCGGAGCTGTCCAACCCTCCTGCTGATCTGCACCATCAGCCTCCTGCTGTGCTGTCCTTTGTGTATGCTGGGAGGCATACACTGCAGTGAGAACAATCAATCAGGGGAACGGCTTGCCTCCAGAAGTTGTGGGTGCTCCATCACTGGAAGTTTTTAAGAGATTGGACAGTCATTTGTCTGAAATGGTATAGGGTCTCCTCCAAGATCTCTTCCAACTCTGTTACTGTTATTCTAAATGTCAGGCACAAAGAATCAAGGTCACACATTAAGTTCAAGTGAAGCTGAACTTAAGCTTATGCCTATACGTAAGAAAATAATGGACAGCAGTAAATTGGTGCTAGGTAAGGGTCAAGGGCATTCAAGAGAAGTTGGACATAGATCATTTATGACAACATAATGACTCCAGGCTGATTCCTCTCTTGACTCCTACCCTAGGTTCTGCCTCTTCTTCTCCTACAGCGCGGGTGGGGATCCATTGCCCATTTTATGACTTGTGGACTTCAACTGTCAGAATTGACAGAATCTGCCTGTCTGTCTCCTACAAAGAGTTGTGTGGCAAACTTTGCATTTAAAGGCTTTCAATAAGGTTAGCCATGACCTCCAAAAGGTGCTACTGGACTGAGCTTTTTAATGAGACTATTATTATTATTGTTGTTGATGATGATGATTGTTGCTATTATTGTTGTTATTGTTATTTTGGTCATATTTATAGTGTGTATATTGAAGGTGGTTCCCCTTTGAGAGCTGTATGCAACGAAATCTCATTTTAATATATGCTAATTAATGTACATTTAAAGTAACAATAAAGTTATTTTTCTACTCTACTCTATTCTATATTCCAATATCTATTCTATTCTGTATTCCAATATCTATTCTATTCTATTCTATTCTATTCTATTCTATTCTATTCTATTCTATTCTATTCTATTCTATTCTGTAATTCTTCACTTGCTGACATATCTGGGCAGCTAAATTTAGCACATTTAAATGGAAATTGAAACAAAGCGAGCCTTGCTGGATTCTGCATATTTTGGCCTGGAAAAAGGCTAAATATGTGTATTATTAGTCAAGTAGAAAGTATCTTAAAAATTCAACTTCCAGTTAGGATTCCTAGTGAATAAGTCATTTCCGAGGGTGTAGAGTTGGGGGTCTGGTGAGAACAGTGGCTAGATGGTATTTCTAACCCCCGAAGTCTCTCTGGATAAAGGAAGAGTGCAGGAGATCACCCACGTGCACTCCAGACAGCTGTTTTTTTCCTTCATAAACAGACTGTAGAAACTGGGCTTTCTGCAGTTAACTCTTGAGTTGACTGGCCGGAAAGCAGAGGATTTCAACACACAGCAGAACCGCAAGGCAGCCTTTCTGATTAAAACATTGATTTGGGAAAGCTACGAATGGTCTACGATTAAAATTAACATTAAAAAAACCCCAATGTATCCAGAATATGCATTTTTAAAAAAACAATTCAGAACAATGTGACTCAGCTGATAATAGAGGCTTCCTGCAAATGACGGCCTGTTGTTTTTTTTACCATGGGATTATTCAAGGCTAAAATATGACCGGCTTCTCATATCACATTAAAATAAGAATAGAATAGAGCTGGAAGGGACCCTGGAGGTCTTCTAGTCCAACCCCCTGCTCAGCCTGGAAACCCTATAACATTTCAGACAATGATACCTCCAGTGATGGAGCATCCACAACCTCTGAAGGGCAAGTTGTTCCACTGGTTAATTGTCCTCCAGTCCAGAAGTTTCTCCTTAATTCCAGGTTGCTTCTCTCCTTGATCAGTTTCCATCCATTGTTTCTTGTCCTGCCCTCTGGTGAACAACCTGGCCCCCTCTGCCTTGTGGCAGCCCTCAGATACTGGAACATTGAAACACTGCTATCATGTCTCCTCTAAACCACTGCTTGCTGGTTCGTGGCTTAAAGTACTGTGCGACCTGCCATTTGTGGTTTAGAAAATGTCCTGTTCTGGAAATCCAGCCAGTGGGCCTAATTCAGTTGACCGGGCTAGCACAAGTTAGAGATCAGTGTGATGCCTACAAACCTGGTAAGTAGGATTTTTTGGAGAGAAAAAAAAACGGGATGAAAGCAAACACGACGACATGATTCAATAATCCACTGGGCGATCTCACTTAGATCCAATGAGATACGTCTAGATCCTGACTGATGCCAGTGAGACAAGAGTCAGGCCTATTCCAATGCTGTCTATGCAGAGAGAAACCCCGTGAATGGGGTTTAATTTGGATGACTTTAGCCACATCTGTTTTATTGAACCACATGTGGCTTGAGGGCTCTCCCCACCCCCTTTACTGCAATTCCAGAACTTCGTGCAGAAGAGTGGGAGGTGAGGGATATATTTGTGTTCGAGTAAGTCACTCAACGTCACTCAGTTGCACCATCCCACACCGTGTTGCCGCAGAACTAACTCCAGAGGCCAGCAGTGTCTACCTGAAGCTCATTCGCCACATCAGCAAAACTACCTATCGGTGTATTTGCAAAATGGCTCACCTTTCTTCCAGTTTTGTGAGGTCCACAGGTGCAAGGTTCACCTCCAAAGCAAGGAATCCGGGTCCGGAGAACACCGGGGACCTTCCTCAAATCGCCGGGCCTCTGAACAACAGTTGCAGGAATTGGTAGGTCCAGTCTAATGAGAAGAAAAACTTGGGATGACACGATAGTTGTCTTCCAATATTTGAGGGCTCTTACAAAGAAGGGGGGGGTGTCACCTATTTTAAAAGCATCAAAGTACTAGTACTGCTTCACAAAGCCCTAGTAAGGCCACACCTGGAATAAGAGCCTTGTGGAGCAGTGGGCTAATGCCTCCTTAAGTAACACCAGCTGCCTGCAATTAGTGCAGGTTCGAGTCCCACCAGGCTCAAGGTTGACTCAGCCTTCCATCCTTCCCAGGTAGGTAAAATGAGGACCCAGATTGTTGGGGGCAATTAAGCTGACTTTGTAATAATGCCGCTTGTGGGGTGTGTGAAAGCCCTAATAAGCAGGCATATACAGAGAACGAAGGCTATGCTAAGCTTGTAAGCCGCCCTGAGTCTTCGGAGAAGGGCGGGATATAAATGGAATTAAAATAAATAAATAAATAAATAAATAAATAAATAAATAAATAAATAAAAATACTGCAGCCAATTTGGGTCACCATATCACAAAAAAGATGTTGAGAGTTTGGGGGGAAAATCAGAGAAGAGCAACTAAGATGATCCAAGGCCTGGAGGCTAAAACGTACAAAGAACGGCTGGCGGACTTGGGTCTGGCTAGTCTAGAGAAAAAAAGAAATAGGGGAGACACGATAGCAGCGTTCCGGTATCTGAGGGGCTGCCACAAGGCAGAGGGGGCCAGGTTGTTCACCAGAGCACCAGAGAAACAGTGGTTGGAAACTGATCAGGAGAGAAGCAACCTGGAATTAAGGAGAACTTCCTGACAGTGAGGACAATCAAGGGCCCGTCCAGCTCTCTTATTCTTATGACTTTGGGTAAAGGGAAGCCTTTTTTAGCAGGTAAATATCACCTAACGCTTACGCTGTTTCTCCAGGATCACTAACACCCAACTTCTGCACAGAACCCAGCCTGGAGCTTGTTATCATAACCCAACGGAGAGAGAGAGGCGCAACTGCGCTTCCCAAAAAAGGGAACTCAAGGCAAGTTCTGCCACCCCGCTTCCTGCTCCGGCTCGGGTCCTGCAGCTCATCAGCCTAGACCTCCGGCTGGTTCACTCTCGCATCCTTTCCCATCTCCATCAGTCGTGCGCTTTCGCTTCCTCCTTGGCCAGTTCCACCCTTCCCCGCCGCAGCAAGCAAAGGCACGCGAAAGTGCCTTCTCCCCCCACACACATCCCGCCCCAGACACGCACTTTTTCTTTTCTTTTAATCACACGCACACCCCATCTCTCTCTCTCTGTCCTCTCTCTGTGTCTCTCTCCTCTCTCTCCTCTCTCTCTCTCCTCTCTCTCTCTCTCCTCTCTCTCTCCTCTCTCCTCTCTCCTCTCTCATCTCTCTCTCTCCTCTCTCTCTTCCTTTTTCTCCTCTCTCTGTGTCTCTCTCCTCTCTTTCTCTCTCTCTCCCTCTCTCTCTTCCTTTTTCTCCTCTCTCTGTCTCTCTCCTCTCTCTCTCCTCTCTTTCTCTCCTCTCTCTGTCTCTCTCTCTTTCTCTCTCTCCCTCTCTTTCTCTCCTCTCTCTGTGTCTCTCCTCTCTCTCTCTCTCTCTCTTTCTCTCTCTCTCTCTCTCCTCTCCCCTCTTTCTCTCCTGTGTCTCTCTCCTCTCTCTCTCCCTCTCTCTCTCTCCTCTTTCTCTCCTCTCTCCCTCTCTTTCTCTCCTCTCTCTGTCCTCTCTCTCTCTCTCTTTCTCTCTCCTCTCTCTCTCCCTCTCTTTCTCTCCTCTCTCTCCCTCCCTCCCTCCCTCCCTCTCCCTCCCTCTGTCTCCAGCGGCTGCGACCTTTCCAAAACCACTTTCCAAGAGTAGGTGCGGCACCAAAGCCGGGCCGGGCAGAGGAGAAAAAGGCGTGGTTCCACCACCCCCTCAGTCGCTTTCTCCGGAGGATGGGCCGACGTCGCCAATGTCAAACCTATTTATACCAGGGCGCTTTTTAAATCCAAGAGCCACACACACACACACACGTATCCGGCTCGGGAGCCCCCTCGGACAAGCCATGCCTTCGCCGGAGCCGAGAAGCGCGTGGAGAAGAAGCGGCGGCGGCTGCTGCGGCGGCTGCGGCGGTTGTCAGAAGCGCGAGGTCAAAGCGCTGCGCTGTCTCTGCGCGCTCAGCTTGGTGGGGCTGCTGGTCCTGGCGCTGCCGGTGGTGTACTTGATGCGAGCCAGGCTTGCGGAGAAAGACGCGGCCGAGGAGGAGGTAAGGAGGGCTGGGTTGGCTGGGATCCTCTCTCTCTCCAGATGTGCTGGAAGAGGCTTCGCCCAGCTGGGGAGGATGGAGCGGAGGCGCGTTGGCCTCGGAGGAGGCCAAGGCGGCGGTCAGGTTTTTCATTTGTCCTCTGCAGCAAGGGAGGGCCATGGAATCCTACCATCAGGTGCATTTTTTAAAAATTATTATTTTATTTATTTATCTTTCCCCCCACCCCACCCCACCCCCAAAAAGGCATCTGGAGTTTTTTCTTCCTTCAAGATGTTTCGCTTCTCATCCAAGCAGCTTCTTTGGTTCTCGGTGGAGAAGCGAAAGGGCTTCAAGGGGAGAAAGAAAGAAAGAAAGAAAGAAAGAAAGAAAGAAAGAAAGAAAGAAAGAAAGAAAGAAAGAAAGAAAGAAAGAAAGAAAGAAAGAAAGAAAGAAAGAAAGAAAGAAAGAAAGAAAGAAAGAAAAGAGGGAGGGAGGGAGGAACGGAGGGAGAAAGAAAGGAAAGAAAGAAAGGAAGGAAGGAAGGAAGGAAGGAAGGAAGGAAGGAAGGAAGGAAGGAAGGAAAATGAAGGAACAGAGTAAGAAAGAAAAGAAGGGAGAGAGAAAACACACAGAGAGAAAGAAATGATGATAAAGAGAAGAGAGGAAGGAAGGAAGGAAGGAAGGAAGGAAGGAAGGAAGGAAGGAAGGAAGGAAGGAAGGAAGGAAGGAAGGAAGGAAGGAAATTGAGTCGAGTTTCCTTTGGGGTAAGGGGGGGAAAAAAGCACCTTTGGACAACCTGGATGACTGAGAATCTCCAATCCTAAGGTTGAATGGGGACCTTGGAGGTCTTCTAGTCCAACCCTCCCTGCCCATGGGCAGGAGATCCTATTCTGGAGTGAGGTTTTCTCGTTTCCTCAGAGCAACCTATGGAAATGAGGTCCCTGTTGGTCCTGCGGTAGGTTGGGGAATAGGTAGGACCTTGGAGGTGAACCGTCAAGTTCAACCAAGGGGTTGCCCGTTTCTGCCATGCCCAGGAACTCCATCAGACCAGCTGGTTGGTGGGACAAGAAGAAGAAGGGGAAAAAAAGGAAGGAAGGACAGGATGAGGAAAACGAAGGAAGCACTTGACCGTTCCTTGGGAGATGGGCAAAGCCACTGAGGTGGGTTCTCCGATAGGCATCTACAAGAGGAAGAAGGCAGGTTTTAGGATAATGAAGGACCCCTGTGTCCAAATATAGTTGGAAGCCCCCCCCATCCCCTTCTTTTGCTTTTCTCCTGCTAATTTCCTTCACTTCCCAGACTCAGGCTTCAACTGGATTGGAGTCCCATCAATCTGAATAACAGCCAGGTCAAGACGTTCTTCAGCTGAGGAGATGCAAAATCAGAACACACACTGGCTGCCGTAATCATAGTAACCCAGGCAGATCTGATGGATTGCTAGGGTTGATAGCAACTGATAGTCAGTCAATTGTTGATAGACCATCATTTGTCCAGGATGATTTGAGGTCTTCCTGCCTTGGGTGACGGGTTGGACTTGAAGACCTCCAAGGTCCCTTCCCACACGATGAGCCTATGATTCTAGGATTATCAGATTCTCTAATTTGATGTATTATTATGACGGGTCACCGCAGGATCAACCAGATGTTTAGACTGGATTTGGCATTTTACCCGGCTCATTAAACCCTTCCCAGTTGTTATTATTGTTATGGTTCCATTTTTTTTTTAATTAAAAAAAAAGTCCGTTTGTTGCTCTCAGTCCGCCTTGCAAGGCGGTCTAAATCAGAGAAGGTCCAAGTGGGCTTAAAGCATCTCAGACGAACAGTATGGGAAGCCATCTGAACTCTGCGACGTCTGTGGCGTTGCTGGAATTGTAGCGGTGGAGTGGAATGTTGGCCCTGCTCAAACTTGAACTGGCGCCTGGCCAGAGGATTAGCCGCGCTTCTGAACCTCAAGAATTTTCCAAAATATTCCGGCTTTTTGGAGAGAGGTTCAAAGACATCTTCCCAGTAGTGGCCGTAGAAGGGTGGAAAGATCTCCCTCAGATGGATGGTTTCCTGGGATCTTGTCTCCTCCCTCTCCAGAATGGATGTGTCCTTTTCCACTCTGTGAAAGCGGGGAAGCCAATTGCAAGACATCCTTTCATGCTGCTCTCTGCCAAGTGTTGAGCGGTGAAACTGTGAAACTGTTGGGTTTCAGGTCACTGAAACAAGCGTCACGCCTAGTTGGACAGCCGCTGTTTGGCTGTCTCACGCGCGTCCTCTAGTAATCTACCCCTCGCTTTAACTGGCACGTGGTTGCGCGACCACCAGCTGATCGTTCCATCCCTCGCCCCAAATAAAATTAAGTGCCCGGGTGTTCTGCAGAGAAATAGTGGGAGAGAACTGAAAACCTTTAGCAAGCTAGCCAGGCCTGTTTGGAAAAGTAAAAGCTGATTTTATTTTTATTTTTTATTTTAATTCCATTTATATCCCGCTCTTCTCCGAAGACTCAGGGCGGCTTACAAGCTTAGCAGTAGCCTTCATTCTATGTATATGCCTGCTTATTAGGGCTTTCACACAGCCCCCAAGCGGCATTATTACAAAGTCAGCTTAATTGCCCCCAACAATCTGGGTCCTCATTTTACCTACCTCGGAAGGATGGAAGGCTGAGTCAACCTTGAGCCTGGTGGGACTCGAACCTGCACTAATTGCAGGCAGCTGGTGTTACTTGAGGAGGCATTAGCCCACTGCTCCACCAAGGCTCTGATAGACTGTGTGATGCTCCTTGAGCTGGGGCGGTGGGGGTGTGTGTGTTCTTGCAGACATTTCTTTACCAGACTAGGTAGCATCATCAGTGCTAGGGGTTTGTGGAGAAGGAGAAGGACAAGGGGAAGGGGAAAGAGAAGGAGAAGGAGTAGGAGAAGGAGAAGGAGGACTGTGGGGTCCTTGGTGATCTCTGAGCTTGGTGGCTTTCTTGAAAACATTTCATTACCAAACTAAGTAGCATCATCAGTGTTTATAGAGAAGGAGGAGGGGGAGGAGGAGGAGGAGGAGGAGGAGGAGGAGGAGGAGGAGGAGGAGGAGGAGGAGGAGGAGGAGGAGGAGGAGGAGGAGGAGGAGGAGAAGAAGTCTGGGGGTCCTTGAAGCTGGTTATTTTCTTGCAAACATTTCATTACCAAACTAGGTAACATCATCAGTGTTTATAGAGAAGGAGGAGGAGGAGGGGGAGGAGGGGGAGGAGGAGGAGGAGGAGGAGAGGAGAAGTCTGGGGGTCCCTGAAGCTGGTTATTTTCTTGCAAATGTTTCATTACCAAACTAGGTAACATCATCAGTGTTTATAGAGAAGGAGGAGGAGGAGGGGGAGGAGGGGGGAGGAGGGGGAGGAGGAGGAGGAGGAGGAGGAGGAGGAGGAGGAGGAGGAGGAGGAGGAGGAGGAGGAGGAGGAGGAGAAGAAGTCTGGGGGTCCCTGAAGCTGGTTATTTTCTTGCAAACATTTCATTAGCAAACTAGGTAACATCATCAGACCGCAGCCTCTGACCTTACAAAGATGCTGATTTAAATAGTTGGACCTACCTAGTCCGAGGCTGGATCTTTCAGTCCTCTTCATATTTTGAGCTGTTCTCCCCACAGCTGAACGGCACATCAATGTTTTGCGTCAACATGTGCTCTGGCATTTGGCCAGAAGAGAGTTCAGAGTATTGACTGTAAGAGTCACGCTGCTGTTGTTATGAAGTTGGGCCCGTCCCAGCTGGACCTTTGCCAAGGGTTGTAACCTTGTGTTTCAGAAATGATGTGCAACGCAGGCTGATTTCGGTCCGGTGCATCATCCGTAAATCACTTCTGCACCATGGAGCTAACGGTGCTGCATTGTAGGAGGCCTTCAAAACTGTTCTCTATCGAAAGGGTTCTGACTTTCCAAAAATCACAGGTCTTCAGCCTCGATGGGCCAGGGACAACATTCTTGAGAAGCAGGGATTAGAGAGACGGTGGTCTAGGAAGAAACACAGGGATCCTGAAATTCCTGATGTAAATTAATTGGTAGTAATTGAACAACTTGTTATAAAAGAGATGGGGGGAGGGAGGGAGAGAGAGGGAAGGAGAGAGAGGGAGGGAGATGGGGGGGAGAGAAAGAGGGAGGGGAGAGAGAGAGAAAGGGAGGGAGAGAGAGGGAAGGAGAGAAAGAGGGGGGGAACGGAGGGAGGGGGAGAGAGAGGGGGAGGGAGAGAGGGGAAGAGAAAGGGGGGAGAGGGAGAGGGGGAGGGGGAGAGGGAGAGGGAGGGAGAGAGAACAAAACAAGAAGCAAAATGCATGGATGAATGGAGGACCTTTGTTTAACTATTTATTGCAGGCTAATTCGGGCCAGGTTAATTGGCTTGGCTTTGAGTTGGGTGGCCACAATTTGAAAAGCGATATTTGTGCTTTCCAGGATGGTTTGGTTATCGTTTGTACAGTATGTGAGAAAAATCTTTCCTTCAAATAAGTGGAAGGATTTAATTACGATACCACAAGAAGAGAATATTCATAGCTCGGGGTTGAACTGTGGGGTCCTGGTTGCTCTCTGAGCTTGTTGGTTTTCTTGCAGATGTTTCATGACCCAACTACGTAGCATCATCAGTGCTAGAAGGGAATGAAGTTTGCAGACAGGAGGAGGAGGAGGAGGAGGAGGAGGAGGAGGAGGAGGAGGAGGAGGAGGAGGAGGAGGAGGAGGAGGAGGAGGAGGAGAATGAGTGTGGGGTCCTTGGTACTCTTTGAACTTGATGGTTTCCTTGCAGACATTTCATGACCCAACTAGGTAACATCTTCAGTGCTAGAAGGGAGTGGGGTTTGCAGGGGAGAAGGAGGAGGAGGAGGAGGAGGAGGAGGAGGAGGAGGAGGAGGAGGAGGAGGAGGAGGAGGAGGAGGAGGAGGAGGAGGAGGAGGAGAATGAGTGTGCGGTCCTTGGTACTGTTTGAACTTGATGGTTTCCTTGCAGATGTTTCATGACCCAACTAGGTAGCATCTTCAGTGCTAGAAGGGAATGGGGTTTGCAGAGAGGAGGAGGAGGAGGAGGAGTGTGGGGTCCTTTGAACAATGGTTTTCTTGCAGACATTTTGTGACCCAACTAGGGAACATCATCAGTGCTAGTAGGGAGTGGATTTGCTCTCTATTTTAATACAGCTCCTTCTAGCACTGATGATGATGTTACCCACAGTAGCTGAGTATTAAAACATCTGGAAGAAAACAGCCAAGCTCAGAGAATACCAAGGACCCAACATTTAAGCCTGAGGCTGCTGATAGCAGCTTAACGTGAGTCATTTATTGACTGAGCTATCATAAGCCACTAACATCCCCACCTGTTTCCCGCAGAGTTTCTAATGTTAAGATGCTTGCAGAATAATTCATTTAAACGGGGGCTTTTGAAATTCCAGGGAAGCCCTCTATGGGAATCTGTGCAAGAGGGGAAAAAAAGTCCTCTTTATCCTAAATATTGTCCTTGCAAACTTCCCATCGAGAGCCGTATCTTCAAACCATGAAAATGGCAAATAAAATGACAACGTAGTCAGGAAGGGAACGTAACTGGGGAACAAGCCTTAGCCTCCATTTGAAAGGAACAGGCGTGTTTTATTTTTGCCATCGGGATTTTATCAATGGAATGTGAACCGGGCTTGGCTGCTGGCTGCCTGAATGGCGAACTGTGCAGCTGATAGGGGAACACACTTTGCTGCTTGGCAATTCTTGCTCTCGACTCTTTGTTTCTTCCCCAGCTGGCTGAAAGTGAATTGATGCTCTTACAACCCTGGCTAGTTTTAATGCCCTGTTGTTGGCCAGAGAGTTGCCTTGGGGCAACATGATTAGCTTGATCGCAAATGTCTGCATCCCCAGAAGAATCATCAAAGGGGTCTCAGAGGTGACCCCATTATATAAAAGATGTTGGAAAGAGTGCAGAGAAGAGCAACAAAGATGATTAGGGGGCTGGAGGTTGCAGGAACTGGGCGTGTCTAGTTTAATGAAAAGAAGGACTTTAGGGTGACATGTCAGTGGTCTTCCAATATCTCAGGGGTTGCCCCAAAGAAGAGGAGGGGGTCAATGTATTTTCCAAAGCATCTGAAGGCAGGACAAGAAGCAATGGATGGAAACTAACCAAGAAGAGAAGCAGAGAGAACTAGAACTAAGGAGAAACTTTCAATTCTAATTCTAATTCTACTCCACTCCACTCCATATTCTATTCTATTCTATTCTATTCTATTCTATTCTATTCTATTCTATTCTATTCTATTCTATTCTATTCTATTCTATTCTATTCTATTCTATTCTATTCTATTCTATTCTATTCTATTCCATTCCATTCCATTCCATTCTACTCTACTCTACTCCATATTCTATTCCATTCCATTCCATGTTTTCTATTCTATTCTATTCTATTCCATTCCATTCCATTCCATTCCATTCCATTCCATTCCATTCCATTCTATTCTATTCCATTCCATTCCATTCCATTCCATTCCATTCCATTCCATTCCATTCTATTCTATTCTATTCTATTCTATTCTATTCTATTCTACTCTACTTTTAATTTTTGTATCCTTGTACTTTTATATGTTTGCCCTGTTCACCGCCCTGAGTCTTTCGGGAAAAGGGCGGTATACAAATAAAATTATTATTATTATTATTATTATTATTATTATTATTATTATTATTATTATTATTATTATTATTATTATTATTATTATTATTATTACTCTACTCCATATTCTATTCTATTCTATTCTATTCTATTCTATTCTATTCTATTCTATTCTATTCTATTCTATTCTATTCTATTCTATTCTATTCTATTCCATTCCATTCCATTCCACTCCACTCTACTCTACTCTACTCCATATTCTATTCCATTCCATTCCATTCCATTCCATTCTATTCTATTCTATTCTATTCGACTCTATTCTACTCGACTCTACTCTACTCCATATTCTATTCTATTCTATTCTATTCTATTCTATTCTATTCTATTCTATTCTATTCTATTCTATTCTATTCTATTCTATTCTATTCTTCCATTCCATCTATTCTATTCTATTCTATTCTATTCTATTCTATTCTATTCTATTCTATTCTATTCTATTCTATTCTATTCTATTCTATTCTATTCCATTCCATTCCATTCCATTCCACTCCACTCCACTCCACTCTACTCTACTCTACTCCATATTCTATTCCATTCCATTCCATTCCATTCCATTCTATTCTATTCTATTCTATTCGACTCTATTCTACTCGACTCTACTCTACTCCATATTCTATTCTATTCTATTCTATTCTATTCTATTCTATTCTATTCTATTCTATTCTATTCTATTCTATTCTATTCTATTCTATTCTTCCATTCCATCTATTCTATTCTATTCTATTCTATTCTATTCTATTCTATTCTATTCTATTCTATTCTATTCTATTCTATTCCATCCCATCCCATCCCATCCCATCCCATCCCATCCCATCCCATCCCATCCCATCCCATCCCATCCCATTCCATTGTCTTCCAGTCCAACCCTCTGCTCAAGCCGGAGATCTTATACCATCCTAGACAAATGGCTATCCAACCGCTTCTTGAAAACCTCCAGCGGCGGAGCACCCACAACTCCATTGATTGATTCTTGTCCCTGTCAGGAAATAACAGAATATCCGAGTGGGAAGGGACCTCGGAGGTCTTCTAGTCCAACCGCCTTTTTCCTCAGTGGGAGGTGGGTTGTCCCCTAAGTTCCAGGTGGGATCTCCCCCTGACTAGCTTCCACTCCTTGCTTCTCGTCCTGCCCTCTGGGGCTTTGAAGAATAAGTCAGTCCCCTCTTTTCTGGGACAGCCTTTCAAGTATTGGAAGGTGCTATCCTGTCTCCCCCTAAGCCTTTTCTTCAAGAGGGTGGACATATCTATTTCTCCTAGATGCTCGTCATATGATTTAGCCTCCAGATCCCTGGTCACTGATTATCACTGGTTTTTCCAAACTCCTTACCCCAAGAATACCGCTGGTTTTTTAGGTAGCCCTTGGCTTTCCCTTGGAAGGAAGGAAAAGAAAGAAATTTCCCCAAAGGTGCTTTTTTCAAAAGGCATTGAATTTCTGCTGGTCATTGCAGGACTTCTCTCTCTCTCTCTCTCTCTCTCTCTCTCTCTCTCTCTCTCTCTCTCTCTCTCTCTCTCTCTCTCTCTCTCTCTCTCTCTCTCATCCTTCTGGTTTTTCTACTACAAAGGATGTTTCTTTCCTCGGTGACTTAGTCTCTTTTCTGTTTCACAGCTAACCACCATAAATCGCTCAAACATTTCTCATTCATTCTTCTCCAAATGGCTTTGACGATCTCGTGTTTCACTCTAAATCATTGAGAAGCAACAGTTGTCAAGTTTACATCCGATACACGAATTCCAGTAGGTCAGCTAGTATTTACTGTACTTGGTTAACTGAGCTGGATTTACTTGAAAAAGGAAATCCACCAGGAGTTGGGAATCCAGTCATAGTCTCGGTCCATGCATTGCTCAAGACCTACGTTTGTGTTAACCACAGATTGCTGAATAATATATAGAAGCATGAAGCTACAAAAACTGTTTGATGCCCTGGGCTCAGACCAAACCAAGGAAACCACATGATGACTTAGCCACAAACTGATATTGATGTAGCCAAAAACTAGCAGTGCCTCCCTAAGATTCTAAAATTATTGCTCCTGGAAAGATTTGGGTGCAAGACCTATATTTAACCTTCCCATTGACGTCTTGTCAATGCAATCTTGCCCAAGCACTTCCTCAAGGCAGAACAAGGAACAACGGATGGAAACCCATCCAGGAGAGAAGCAACCTAGAACTAAGGAGAAATTTCCTGACAGTGAGAACAATTAATCAGTGGAACGACTTTATAATAATAATAATAATAATAATAATAATAATAATAATAATAATAATAATAATAATAATAATAAGAAGAAGAAGAAGAAGAAGAAGAAGAAGAAGAAGAAGAAGAAGAAGAAGAAGAAGAAGAAGAAGAAGAAGAAGAAGAAGAAGAAGAAGAAGAAGTAGTAGTAGTTGGAAGGGACCTTGGAGGTCATCTAGTCCAACCCCCTGCTAAGGCAGGAAACCCTATACCATTTCAGACAAATGGCTGGCCTTAAAAACTTCCAATGTTGGAGCATTCACCACTTCTGGAGGCAGGTTGTTCCACTGGTTAATTGTTCTAACTGTCAGGAAGTTTCTCCTTGGTTCTAGGTTGCTTCTCTCCTTGACTAGTTTCCATCCGTTGCTTCTTGTCCTGCCTTCAGGTGCTTTGGAGAATAGCTTGGCTCCCTCTTCTTTGGGGCAGCCCCTGAGATATTGGAACACTGCTATCATGTCACCCCTCACCCTTCTCTTCATTAAACTACACATACCCAATTCCAGCAACCGTTCCCTATACGTTTTAGCCTCCAGTCCCCCAATTATCTTTGTTGCTCTTCTCTGTACCCTTTCTAGAGTCTCGACATCTTTTTTACATCCTGGTGACCAAAACTGGGTGCAGTATAACTTTCCTCCAGAAGTTGTGGGTGCTCCAACACTGGAGGTTTTTAAGAAGAGATTGGACCGCCATTTGTCTGAAATGGGATAGGGTTTCCTGCCCGAGCAGGGGGTTGGACTAGGAGACCTCCAAGGTCCCTTCCAACTCTGTTATTCGGTTAAATGCAAGAGCCCATAAAGCAGGAGAACTTGATATATTTGAAGTGGCCTTCAGAAGTTGTCTGAAATGATATAGGGTCTCCTGCTGGAGCAAGGGGGGGGGGGGTTGGACTAGAAGATCTCCAAGGTCCCTTCCGACTATGTTACTCAGTTATTCTTCCATTGTTTCAATTACAAAATTGAATGGCTTACAAAGAGTGGCTGCGGTTACCCCCGAAGCCACGCCCACCCAGTGGGCCACGCCCACCCAATGGGCCACGCCCACCTGGCACCCAACGATACACAAGTTCGCCATCACTGCTCTAGCTCATTCTGCTGTGAGTTGGACTTACATACTGAGCAAATTTTAGCCTCACTCTTTCTACATGGTATCACATCCCAAATTTCTGTTTGTGTAGGCTGGGAGATAATCACTTCCGGACATTTCTTCTGTACAAAAGAATTTAACCGCAGAGAATTCCTTTCTGTAGAACAACATGTTGATTTGGCCTTCTACTGGATCTGGAACAGATAGAGTACATTTTTTTTTTTCTCCGTAGACATAAAAGCTTCCCAGCTTCCCACCTCTGACCAAATTGTCTACTTTAGGTCGGTAAAAACACTGAAGTTAACCCAAAGCATTTCATTCGATCGCTCGACAATCCAGTTAGCTCCAGATTAGTGCAAAGTGTTATTTTCTCTGTGAGTTCTTTGGTGCTCTCTGAGCTTGGTGGGTTTTCATGCAGATGTTTCATGACCCAACTAGGGAACGCCACCAGTTCTAGAAGGAGTGGGGTTTGCAGAGGGGAGGAGGAGGAGGACTGTGGGGTCCTTGGTGGTCTCTGAGCTTGGTTGTTTTCTTGCAGATGTTTCATGACCCAATAAAGTAACATTATCAATGCTAGAAGGGAGTGGCGTTTCCTCTCAGTGTACGTACAGTTCCTTCTAGCATTGGTGATGTTCCCTAGTTTGGTAATGAAATGCCTTCAAGAAAACCATGAAGCTCAGAGAGCATCAAGGACCCCACAGTCCTCCCTCCTCCTTCCTCTTCCTCTTCTTCCTCCTTCATCTCCTCCTCCTCCTCTTTGTAAGCCCCACTCCCTTCTAGTACTGATGATGTTCCCTAGTTGGGTCATGAAATGTCTGCAAAAAAACAGCCAAGCTCAGAGAGCACCAAGGACCCCACAGTCCTCTATTCTCCTTCCTCTTTCTCCTCCATCTCCTCCTCTTTGTAAACCCCGCTCCCTTCTAGCGCTGATGATGTTCCCTAGTTCTGCAAGAAAACCATGAAGCTCAGAGAGCACCAAGGACCTCGTGGTTCGGCCCTGAGCTGCAAATGCTCTCTTCTGTTGTTATCAAAGGGCATTCTTTGACAAACCTACGCTCCAAATAGTGAGAAAAGAAGACGTTACATTGATCCTAGCAATGGGCAAACGTGCTACCTCACTTCAGACCTCTGGAGAAGAACCCTCAAAGCATTTCCATTGAATTAACAGCCTTCAACCTTTGCTTTACTTTCTCAAATTGTAGACGTCCTCGCATCTGTCTGGAAGAGAAAGAGAGAGAGACAGACAGAGACAGGGAGAAAAACAACTTCCAGATTCTTCAGTTCAGTATAATGGGGTCCGGGTGCTAGACGGCATGACTCAACGTCTGGATTTTGTTTGGCCAGAGCAATATCGAGGAACCGGGCAGGCAGATGTTGTTGCCTGATGCATCTGGTCCCTTTAGCTTTGAACCTGTCACATGTCTCTGCTTCCCCTTTTGCAGATGCTGATAGAAAAGATGTTTGCCCCCCAAAAACAGTACGGGAGTCCACCTTGCAACAGCTGTGGTGAGTTTACCCCCTGTTGTCCATCACTGTCTCTTGACTTCTTGCTTTCCAAGGTTTGTGTGTCTCTCTGTGTATGTGGGGGGCGGAAATCTTTAGGGCAGTAACGTTAGCACCGCTTGATAACGCCTTGGTAAGACCACACTTTCAGAATTCAGAATAACAAGAGTCGGAAGGGACCTTGTAGGTCATCTAGTCCAACCCCCTCCCCCCCTTTGCCCGAGCAGGAGACCCTACACCATTTCTGACAGATGGCAGTCCAGTTTCTTCTTGAAAGCTTCCAGTGATTCCACTTGGAATATTGTACCCAGTTTTGGTCGCCGAGATGTTGAGACTCTAGAAAAAAGAGTGCAGAGAAGAGCAACTGAGATGATTAGGGGACCAAAAAGGCCAACCCAGTTCTAGGCTGTATTAAGAGATGGATGGAATCAAGATCATGTGAAGTGTTAATAAGCACTTTATAAGGCCTTGGTAAGCCACTCTTAAGGGACACGGTGGCTCAGTGGGTTAGGACGCTGAGCTTGTCGATCAGAAGGTCGGCAGTTTGGCGGGTCGAATCCCGAGTGCCGCGTAGCAGAGTGAGCGCCTGTTACTCGTCCCAGCTTCTGCCAACCTAGCAGTTCGAAAGCACGTAAAAATGCAAGTAGAAAAATAGGGACCACTCCGGTGGGAAGGGAACGGCGTTCCGTGCGCCTTTGGCAGCTAGTCATGCCGGCCACATGACCACGGAGACGTCCTCGGACAAGCGCTGGCTCTTCGGCTTTGAAACGGAGATGAGCACCGGCCCCTAGAGTCGGAAACGACTAGCACGCACATGCGGGGGAACCTTTACCTTTACCTTTAAGCCACACTTGGAATATTGTATCCAGTTTTGGTTGCCGAGATGTTGAGACTCTAGGAGACTGGAGACCAAAACATATGAAGAACAGTTGCAGGAATTGGGTATGTCTAGTTTAATGAAAAGAAGGACTAAGGGGGACATGATAGCAGTCTTCCAATATTTAAGGGGTGGCCCCAAAGAAGAGGCAGTCAAGCTATTCTCCAAAGCACCTGAAAGCAGGACAAGAAGCAACGGATGGAAACTAGTCAAGGAGAGAAGCAACCTAGAACTAAGGAGAAACTTCCTGACAGTGAGAACAATCAATCAGTGGAACAACCTGCCTCCAGAAGTGGTGAATGCTCCAACACTGGAAGTTTTAAAGAAGAGAATGGACAGCTGTTTGCCTCAAATGGCATAGGGTTTCTTGCCGGAGCAGGGGGTTAGACTAGAAGACCTCCAAGGTCCCTTCCAACTCTTGTTATTCTGTGGTCACTGCAGGGAAAGACACACAATTTGGCAAAGGGGTTAGGGTTATTTATTTATTTGATTTATATGCCGCTCATCTCAATGATAGTACAACTCTGGGCAACTTCCACAACGTAAGAGGTGAAGAGAAATGGAAGATCCTTGGAATATTTTGGAAGATAGTGAGGAAATGATTCTTCAGAAGTTCTTTCAATGCCAGAAAGAATTTTTATTGGGCTTTTTGTTCAAGCACCATCTTCTTCCTCCATCCAGGGAATTAAATATTTGAGCTCTGGGGCTGAGCAACTGGCTTTTTTAAAATTATTTTTTTAATTAAAATTCCAGAGCAGAATAACTCATGGAGTTAACTTGAGATGGCAAAACTGACTGCTCTGTTTGGCTAAGTGACTTGGAGAGCAGGATTAGATTTCTTACAAGATAAGGGGAGAAAAAGTCAACATTTGACTTTGAGATTTGATTCGACGCTGGGAGTTGGTTCCATGCTGTCACTAAATCTTTCTGGGAAGTAATACTTTCTAACATTGTTTTCAAACTTCTCTCCAGTCATTTATTTTTCTTCATTATTGTTGTGGCCCCGACCCCCGCGCCTGTCCTAACTGTGGAAGAGGACTCTGAGGATGATGGAGAGGGACTGGCAAGGCCTCCCTCTCCGGGGCCCTCCTCTCTGGCAAGGCCTCCATCTCCATCTGAAGGCCGAGAGGAGCAGCCTGGGAGGAGCCAGGCTGGGATGGAACTCGAGCAGCTGCAGCAAATACAGTCTAGTGAAGATGACTCATGGCTAGACCCTCGAGAAAGACGCAGGGCCAAGCGTTTGCAGCAATGTAGGTTGAGTAGGAGGGCCAGGGAGTAGCTGAGTCATTGAGCCACACCCCATAAGGTACAAAAGGGGGTGTGGCTGCTCTCAGAACTTTGTGACGAACAATAGTTTAAACAACTTCTGGTCACATCTTTGGAACTCTGCTTCTTGTTTGAAACCCTGGTCTGAATTCTTGGCAATGCTTCTGTACATCTGCTTCTGGACTGTTTGTTTGGACATTATCTCATTCCAGCTGATGGTTGAGGTAACTAGTCTATTTTGCTGCCAAGGCCTTATCAGAAGGCAATTAACTAAAGCCTGTAGAATTAACTCTTGCTAGTCATGCCTGCTTGTCTGTTTGTACTCCGGGAGGGGGAAACAGAACAATTAATGGTCCTTCGCCAGCCAGAATTGCCAGTGAGATAGATGGGTATATAAATTTGATTAATAAATAAATAAGACAAAGGAATGTTTTGTGTGTGTGTGTGTGTGTGTGTCTGTGTGTGTAGGAAACACAGATCATTTTTTCCCATTCATTCATTTGTTGTATCGTTACCTAATTAGGACTTAATGCAACAGATTTATAGCAGAATAACTGAATTCTCTCAATAGATATTAATTCTACAAGGGGAAGTGACACTGCTCAGGGAAAAAAACAACTCACTTCAGTAATTACGAAATACTATTTCTGGCCTGTTCCACTGAGGATACTATTTTAGGTTTTTTAATCTCATGACTGGAATTTAATAATAAAGAGTGGAATAGAGTCACAGTCAGCCCAGCCCAGCCAGTGAAGACGCAACTGCTTTTGACTCAAAAGAAGGAAAGTTGTCAGACAACGGATGCCTTGCAGATGTTCGTCCAGGGACCTTGCGGTTTTCAGATCCAAGTGCAGAAAGGGAAGAACTCAAATGTGCTGGCCTAGAATTCCCCCAAATGCCTGAAAAGAATCAGGAATCAGTGACAGAAGAGCCAACAAAGCTAAAATGTCGTTTTTTAAAAGAAAATCTTCTACCTCCTTCCGAGGTAGGTAAAATGAGGACCCAGATTGTTGGGGGCAATAAGCTGACTTTGTAAAAATGCCGCTTGGGTGTGTGTGTGTGAAAGCCCTAATAAGCAGGCATATACATAGAATGAAGGCTACTGCTAAGCTTGTAAGTCGCCCTGAGTCTTCGGAGAAGGGCGGGATATAAATGGAATTAAAATAAAAATAAAATAAAATAAATAAAGAAGAATATTTGTAATTCAGGATTGAAACGAGGGGTCCTTGGTGCTCTCTGAACTTGCTTGTTTTCTTGCAGACATTTCATTGCCCAACAAGGTAACCTCATCAGTGTTAGAAGGACTGAAAAGATAAGATAGATAAGATAACCTTTATTGTCACTTTTTTATATGAATACACTGGCACTGATTTAAAAATGTTGGGGGGGGGGTTGGACTAGAAGACCTCCAAGGTCCATTCCAGCTCTGTTCTGATTGATATCGATTGATACTTGGATGATGAGATGTCTGCAAGAAAACAACCAAGATCAGAGAGCTCGTAGGACCCCTATTAACAGATGAGTGCTAAAGGTAAAGGAAAAGGTTCCCCCGCACATGCGTGCTAGTCATTTCCGACTCTAGGGGCCGGTGCTCATCTCCATTTCAAAGCCGAAGAGCCAGCGCTTGTCCGAGGACGTCTCCGTGGTCGTGACTAGACGCCAAAGGCGCACGGAGCGCTGTTACCTTCCCACCGTAGTGGTCCCTATTTTTCTACTTGCATTTTTACGTGCTTTCGAACTGCTAGGTTGGCAGAAGCTGGGATGAGTAACAGGTGCTCACTCTGCTACACGGCACTCAGGATTCAACCCACCAAACTGCCGACCTTCTGATTGACAAGCTCAGCATCCCAACCCACTGAGCCACCGCGTTCCCCTGAGATGAGTGCTACTCAAATATTATTCCTGCAGATGGGATTCTGTAGTTATGATCAAAAAGGAAAGCTGAGATTTCAAAATCGCAATTAGGTATTCAAATACGATATACTGTATGTCTGGGTAGAGGGGAATATGTCTAGCCATAAAGACATTCCGTGGTTTCTTAATATCAATATTCCCTAAAAGCAGCTGTGCATTTGTCATTTGTAAGGAAGTTTCTTCTGGACATGGTTTGCAAAGCCAGTCCTCGGATTACAGAGATATTATTCTGGTGATGTTAACATCTTTTTTTTCCCCCTTTCTATTTCAGATTCTAAAATCCGGCCGAGCATTCATGCAAGAGGTAAATTTTTTTAGCAAGTCCAAAATGCTTCTTTGCCATGGGTCCCTCTGAAGGTGCTTTACAAGAAATGTTTAACTGTTCCTTTGAATAAAAACAGAGCTTCATTTGAGGATGTGTAACGGACCTTTTAGTTTAGAAGTTCTTTAGCTTATATCATTGTTGTTGTTAGCTGCGAAGTCGTATCCGACCCATCGCAACCCTATGGACAACATTCCTCCAGGCCTTTCTGTCCTCCACCATCTTCTGGAGTCCATTTAGGCTCACGCCTACTGCTTCAGTGACTCCATCCAGCCACCTCATTCTCTGTCGTCCCCTTCTTCTCTTGCCCTCAATCTTTCCCAGCATGAGGCTCTTCTCCAGTGAGTCCTTCCTTCTCATTAGGTGGCCAGAGTGTTTGAGTTTTAGCTTCAGGATCTGGCCTTCTAAAGAGCAGTCAGGGTTATAACTGAGTGTGCTACAGGACTGTAGCTGTGAGTAGGATCTAGGTGTCCTAGCGGATCATCATTTAAGTAGGAGCCAGCTGCCAAAAAAGCCAACGCAATCCTAGGCTGCATCCACTGAGGGATAGTATCAAAATCATGTTAAATGTTAGTACCACTTTATACTTCTTTGCTAAGGCCATGTTTGGAATAATGCATCCAGTTTGGGTTGTTGTTGTTGTTAGCTGCGAAGTCGTGCCCGACCTATCGTGACCCTATCGACAACGATCCTCCAGTTTGGGTTAACACCATACAAAAAAAAAGATGTTGAGACTCTGGAAAGAGTGCAGAGAAGAGCAACAAAGATGATTAGGGGACTGCAGGCTGAAACCTCTGATGAACGATTGCATGAACTGGGTAACACAAGAAAGACTAGGTGCGGGGGGGACAGGATAGCATTGTTCCAATATTTGAATGGCTGTCACAGGGAAGAGGGGGTTGACTTATTCTCCAAAGCACCTGAAGGCAGGACAAGAAGCAATGGGTGGAAACTAATCAAGGAGAGGAGCAAACTAGAAGAAGAAGACATTTTCTGACAGTGAGAATGATTAATCAGTGGGACAGCTCGCCTCCAGAAGTTGTGCGTGCTCCATCACTGGATGTTTTCAAGAAGAGATTGAGCAGCCGTTTTGTCTGAAACGGTATAGTAAGGGATTGGATTAGAAGACCTCCAAGGTCCTTCCAACTTTATTTGGTATTCTGCGTTGTATCTGTGGTTTTATCCTGGGTCTGTCCAGCACAAAGGGCGCAGTCAATTGCTAGAACTAGGTGTTCCTTTTACTAGGATGGATAGCAAAACAAAATTTGGCTGGCACACGAGAGATTAGAAAACAGGATCGTTATCTTCAAACGTCCAGCATGAACTTGCCAGTAAAGTAGTTTTTTTTCTCTCTTTATTTACAGTCGACTCTGGGAGCAAATGTATAAATGAAACTCAGGAGGGTTCAACTCTCGTTTGGGATACTGACTTCCAAGATGGCCAGTTCCAGTTGGATGACAGCAGTATTTCTTTCGTCATCCCTCAAGATGGGAAATATTTCGTTTACTCTCAAGTGACGTTTTCCTGTTTTAAGTGCGATTGCGAAGACAACATTTGCTGCGGGAGGAAGACGAAAGGCACAAGAAAGGTGTGGCAGACGATTATCCACAAAACCTCAGCGTATCCCAAACCGAGCGAGTTGTTCACATCCATCAGTCCCATCAATGAGAGCAAATCGGTTAAGAGTCTTTATCTGGCAGGAGTCATCCCGTTAAAGAAAGATGATAAGCTTATGGTTAATGTTTCCAACCCTGGACTGGTACAGCCAGATGTTCGATACACTTTTTTCGGTGCGTATCTCATTAGCCAACATAAGAATCCATCAACTGCCTAGCATTAGCATCAGGGTGGGATTGCGGTGGTGTTGCTGGGTTGTTGTTTTTTGCTAAGCTAGGTGCTGTTGAAAAAAAAAAGAAAGAAAGAAAAAAGAAAGGAAACTCAGGGTTAAGATGACTTCCCAAAATGTCCCCATCTCGTTGGAAATATTCCTTGCTGTACTGCTTGCAAAGGGGAGCAGAGAAAGTTGAAAGCTCCATACGGGCAGCCCGCAACTTGCAAGAGTCTGTTTAGTGACCATTCAAAGTTGCAACAGCACTGAAAGGAAGCAACTTACGGCCGGTTTTTCACTCTCGCAACCATTGCAGCATCCCCAGGGTCACATGGATTTATCTTCAGATGCTTGGCAACTGACATGTACCTATGGCAGTTGCGGTGTCCTGAGGTTATGTGATCCCCTTTTGCGACCTTCTGACAAAGTCCACGGAGAAGCCAGATTCATTTAATTCCCTTAACAACTGCACCGACTCCCTTAAGAGCTGTGGCAACTGACTCGTATTTATGACTGGTTCATATTTATGACGGTTCCAACGTCCCAGCATCACGTGATCCCCTTTTGCAAAGTCAATGGGCAAACCAGATTCACTTCACAACCGTCTCCTTAACTTAACAGCTGCCGAGGTTCACTTAACAAGTGGTAGAATGGGGCAAAAGTCACTGAACAACTGTCTCACGCAGAAATTTTGGGGCACAATTGTGATCGTAAGTTGGGGACTATCCGTGTTTTATAGAAAAGGAAGCTTCTTCCATTTGGCTTCCTCCCCTGAAGTCCACACACTTAATAAGGCAGAGCATGTATTTCTGTTGAGGCCAGCACAGTGTTGCATTGTCCTATCCGTGGCATAGATGGCCACAAGAAAGCAGAACATTCAAGAATAGAATAGAATAGAATAGAATAGAATAGAATAGAATAGAATAGAATAGAATAGAATAGAATAGAATAGAATAGAATAGAATAGAATAGAATAGAATAGAATAGAATAGAAAGGGACCTTGGAGGTCTTCTAGTCCAGCCCCCTGCTCAAGCAGGAGAACCTATACCATCTCAGACAAGTGACTGTCCAGCCTCTTCTTAAAAACCTCCAGTGATGAAGCGCCCAGGATTTCTGGTGGCAAGCTGTTCCACTGGTTGATTGTCCTCCCAGTCCAGAAGTTTCTCCTTAATTCCAGGTTGCTTCTCTCCTTGATCCAACCACTGTTTCTCGTCCTTCCCTCTGGTGCTCTGGTGAACAACCTGGTCCCCTCTGCCTTGTGGCAGCCCCTCAGATACTGGAACGCTGCTATCGTGTCTCCCCTATTTCTTCTTTTCTCTAGACTAGCCATACCCAAGTCCCACAGCCGTTCTTCGTATGTTTTAGCCTCCAGGCCTTGGATCATCTTAGTTGCTCTTCTCTGGATTTCTTCTCATCTTTTTTTTTTTTGTGATATGGTGACCAAAATTGGCTGCAGTATTCCAGGTTCAGCTGAGAGCCGCGTCTTATTCTCCTGCTTCCAAACTTGGAATTCCCAGTTTTTACAATTTACAAATTCCAAGTAAAAATGGGAATTTCCGGGGGGGTGAGGGGCACTTGAAATCAGGCGCTGTAACTTCAAGGAGTGATACAGGAGCATTGGTGATGGACAGATATTATGGCATCCCTTATTTACAAAGACTTTGCCCAGGCTCACATATGGTGTCCTCCCCAAGGCCTGCTTTGGTCTGCTCAATCATGCTTAAATTTGAGAGTCCTGTGGATAAATTTTATGCTTATTACTTTTTTTTTAAGGGGTGCTAAATCTACAATCACCTGTCTTCCACAAGCCACAACAATTGTGCAGATCTTTTCATTGGATATGTAGTTTTCATTTTCTGGTGTTTTTTTTTTTGTTTTGCTTGCTGCACCAAACCGGTGATGCATTAACCCAGAATTACCACCTGAGACACAGATCAACCCAGAATTATTATTTGAGGTCTAATGGGTTTTTTGCTTTGATTGTTTTCGTGTTGTCTATGGTTGACCAAGCTAGGGACACATTATCATGGACTTATGTGCCCTCAGGTCAATTGTCATTCATACCTACTATATGTTTGACAATGACTTGAGGGCACAAGGACGTTCTCTTTACATAGTAAGGGACGTTTTACATGGGAATCAGAAAAGTTTCTTAACAAGAGTCCAATAAGCACGCACGATATAAGCTACGTTGGATTTTCTTAAGCAAACCTTGAATGAGTTTGGTGAGGTGATTGGACACCTCACTGCAAATTAACTCCAAAATTTGGCATTGTCTCAAAAGCTCTTAGAGTTTCAAAAAAAAAGGTTCAAAAAACTTAAATGAAAAATAATTTATTTTAAAATTAGATTAAAAATAAAAAAAAATTAAAGTTTACAAAAAAAAACACCTTTAAGCTGTATCACGGATCTTACCCAAAGGTAACATTCTAAAACCTTTGTTTCTTACTACGCTCTCAGGCCTCTAAAACACACATTGCAAAGACTTGGTTATCCCATTTCTGTTTCCTATTTATACTTTGGTTGATAATTTATGGAAAGAATTAAGATGTGAATGTAATAATGTTAAAAGGCTATCCCCCAAAATTTGGGATCTGTCGGTCCCTGAACATAACGGAGGAAATCCTGAAACTGCAAGACCAATGTAAAAAATCGTAGATTGGAAAAAAAAAAGTTTTGCTTTCAGGATTTCAAAGGGTCCTTTGTAAACGCAGGGAAAAGGCTAAAATTTAAGTCTTCGGTTCAAAAAGTGAGTCGCACTTTTGTCATGGGACTGTATTTTATACACACACTGTGATGTATTCTTTGTTAATTTTTTTTAAAAAATGTTATATATTTTTCTCTTATTTTTCTATTTTAGCACATAAACAATAAAAAATGGGGGGAAAAAAGCCAAAATATGACGTGTATTTTTGTTTTCAAAGGGGGCAGGTGGGGGGCAGGGGATGGATGAAAAGACCATAATCAGAATAGAGCTGGGAGGGACCTTGGAGGTCTTCTAGTCCAGCCCCCTTGGTCAAGCAAGAGACCATTTCATTTTTATCTCAGTGCCCAACCAATAGGGACGCGGTGGCTCAGTGGGTTAGGACGCTGAGCTTGTCGATCAGAAGGTCGGCAGTTTGGCGGGTCGAATCCCGAGTGCCGCGTAGCAGAGTGAGCACCTGTTACTCGTCCCAGCTTCTGCCAACCAGCAGTTCGAAAGCACGTAAAAATGCAAGTAGAAAAATAGGGACCACTCCGGTGGGAAGGTAACAGTGTTCCGTGCGCCTTTGGCGTCTAGTCATGCCGGCCACATGACCACGGAGACGTCCTCGGACAAGCGCTGGCTCTTCAGCTTTGAAACGGAGATGAGCACCGGCCCCTAGAGTCGGAAACGACTAGCACGCATGTGCAGGGGAACCTTTACCTTTACCCAACAAAAGAAGTGATCTGTTCTTAACATCCAGATGTTTTGAATTAATACGGAGACTGTATTTGAGGATGTCTATTTCCAGAAATAAATAATCAGAGTAGAATTAAAATCAGCACTGAAACCAATCTTGGCTCATCTGATGGTGTACCCTCTTTTTTTTCTTTTAGTCCCAAAGGTGCTTTTTCAAAAAGGCAACTGAACTTTCTTGGGGGGGGTTCCCCCCCTGAAAACATTTCACTTCTCATCCTAGAAGCTTCTTCAGCTCCCATTCGAGAAGCTTCTTGGATGAGAAAGGAATTTATTTTTTTTTAAGGAGGAAAAAACGAACCAAGAAAGTCTGGTTGCCCTTTGAAAAAGCATCAACTATGATCTGGATTATTAAGAGTCTCCCTAGACATCCCTCTTTTTTAAAAATTTTCTAAGACTGATCTGTGTGTGGCAGGATTTACTGCGGGGCTTGGGGATTTTAATTTATTGCTGGTGAGAAATACAGACTTCTAAGAAAATAAAAGCTCTCCCAGCCGGAACATCTGGAGAACATCTGTTCAGCCCCATGTTCTGGAGATACATCAGCCTTTCCTATTCACAGCCCAGGCTTAATCTTATCAAATAACATCCTACTAAGCATAGAAAACAGAACGTAGAATAACAAGGTGGAAAGAGACCTCGGGTCATTCTTTTGAATAGAAGAGAAGCTGGAAGGGACCTTGGAGGTCTTCTAGTCCAGCCCCCTGCTCAAGCAGGTGGACCTATACCATCTCAGACAAGTGACGCTCTAGCCTCTTCTCAAAAATCTACATTCTATTAAAGATCATCCTATAAAAGACCATCTTATTAAACATGAGGGGGTGGCACGGTGTGTTGTGATTCAGCGTCAGCCTGTGGTTCCGGCAGCTGAGTCTGATGATTCTGAAGAGGAGGAGGAGGAGGGGTTTGGAGAGCCTTTGGTGTCAGAGGAAGGTTCTGATGCACTACAGGACTCTCAGCCTGGCCCCTCCCATCTTGTTCTTCATCAGACTCAGCCATGTGAGCACGAGGGATTGGAAGAAGACGATCCACAGCTGGCTCTGTTCAGGGACGCTAGGAGCAGGAGGCAATCTAGCAGAGCAGAACACGGTGATTCAAGCAGTTAAGACACTGGGCTGGTTGGCTGGAAAGCCGGCAGCCCAGGTTTGAGATCCAAGCACCACACAACAGGATGAGCTCCCTGTCCTCCAGCTCCTGCCAAACTAGTAGTCCGAAAGCATGTAGATGCGACTAGATAAATAGGTACCACTCCGCGATGTCATGCTGGCCACATGACTGGGAAAATGTTTTAGGGCAACATTGACTTTGAAATGGAGATAGCCACCACCTACCGTTGTTTCTCCCAAAATAAGACCCAGTCTTATTTTATTTTTGCCTCCAAAAGAGGCAGTAGGTCTTATTTTCAGGGGTTGTCTTATATTTTTCCCGACCCCTGCCTCGCCTCGCGGCGGTGGCACCAACAGCCCCATCCAGCAAGAGCCCGCATGGCCGCTGGCCCACTTTTGTGGCCAGTTGCAGCAGGAGGCCACGTAGCCCACGATGCCACGCTGCCACTACAAGGCAAGGCAGGTGGGGAAGGGGGTGGAGCTGTCCCAAGCACCCGATAGGCACCCAAACTCTTTTCGCCCAGAGGGAAGCTGGAAGCTTCGTCTGCTTGAAAATGGAGCAGATGGAAACTGAGGGATCTGATCCGCTTCCAACTGCCCCGTTTGCAAACAGACGGCGCTTCGGGTCTCCATCGTTTCTCCGTCCAGGTGAAAAGCATTTTGGGCACCTATGGGGCAGTTAGAAACCTATGATCGCCAACTCTACTATTCTGTATTTTTGCTACCAGGAGCTCATTTCTCAAACATGGGGTTGCAATGCTATCTAGTGGTCCTGAACAGACATTTCCCATCAAGGTCAACTTGGCAAAAGATGATAGCTACAGGTGAAATAATGGTGGACCACGCATGAAGCCAACACATCTTGATTTTCACCACCGTCAAATGAAATCAACAACAGCTGGATTTGGGTCCACTGCCTAGGTGCCTTCTTGGTGCTGTTTTTGCTGCTGACACCGTTCTGAACAACATCAAAAGAAGTCTCGTGTGATCGAGATATGAAGTACTGATGGTGGGGTCTTTGGTGCTCCCTGAACTCCCCCCCAAACAAGCACTCAAAATCTTTCGCTTCTCGTCCAAGAAGCTTCTTCAATTTGTTTTCAAAGAAAAAACACACCAAGAAAGTCATATTGCTTTTCTTGGGGGGGGGAGAGCACCTTTGAGTTCTAACTGCACAGTACATTGATTTATTTATCTTTATATATCTTGGTTTATATTACTTTGTTCCAAGCTAAAAAGCCCCGGAGTTGTTGTAAACAGCAACAGAGAAGCTGTTTTAACCTCCCAATCATTTTTCGTCTCCTTTTTCTTTGACTTCTCTAGATTTGCAAGGCAGGAAGTTCAACAAACAGAATGCCACTTCGTGGGATGATGTAAAATCACTCATTCATGTTTCTTGCAGAAAACAATTATATGGCCAGGCCTTCGGCTGCACCTATGATATTACAGCAAATTCATATTGTCTGCTCTCTAATTTCCTGGCATTTTATAACTTTGGAATGATATAAAACTGGTCAATAACCGCAGTAAACTTGAACAGTTTAATGGAATCGAACAGATACCATTGAACTGATAAGATCCGGAAAAGAATCTAGCTCAGAAGGGTAATAAAATGTTTAAGGAGAGAATAGCTGCATGCTTTTTTTAAAAGCATGTTATTTAGCCACCCTGGATTTTTCCTAGCAATTATTAACCATGTTCAACCTTGGTTTTTTTTTCTTTTTCAGAATAGCCAAGATGCTGCCATTTAGCAAAACCCCAATTCATACACGAGGAACATTGAAATGGGAAGTTTTATTTAATTTCTTTTCTTAATGGGAGTTCAAGTGTGGAACAGAACAGAACAGAACAGAACAGAACAGAACAGAACAGAATAGAATAGAATAGAATAGAATAATAGAATACAGGAATAGAATAGAATAGAATAGAATAGAATAGAATAGAATAGAATAGAATAGAATAGAATAGAATAGAATAGAATAGAATAGAATAGAATAGAATAGAATAGAATAATAAAATACAGGAATAGAATAGAATAGAATAGAATAGAATAGAATAGAATAGAATAGAATAGAATAGAATAGAATAGAATAGAATAGAATAGAATAGAATAGAATAGAATAGAATAATAAAATACAGGAATAGAATAGAATAGAATAGAATAGAATAGAATAGAATAGAATAGAATAGAATAGAATAGAATAGAATAGAATAGAATAGAATAGAATAGAATAGAATAGAATAGAATAGAATAGAATCACTAAACAACAGGAGGTTATAAAATGGGGTAAAACTCACTTAAGAAACATCTCACTTAGCAACAGAGATTTTGGACTCCTTTGTGGTTGTAAGTCAAGGACGACCCTGTGCTTGTACCGGGACATATTCCCCACTTTAAGGTTCAGCCACGTAGCTTGGAAATCATGTTTTTGTAGTGCAATCAATCAGAATAGAGCTGGAGGGGACCTTGGAGGTCTTCTAGTCCAACCCCCTCCCCCACCGCCCTCCAAATCAAGCAGGAGTTTCAAGCTTCAAAGCTCTTTTTGATTTTGCCAGTCTGGAATAAAATTGTGTTCTTATCTTGGCAAGACTGCAAGGGGATTTTCAAGCTGCATTACATTACTGGAAGCCGCCTGTTCCCTGGCTGTGACACGGGTTTGTTTTAATTTTTCTTTCAACTGCCTTTGTATAGAAATTGCCGTATGGCGGGCTGGCAAAGGAATTCCAGAGGTGAGCAGAGTTATCAAATGTAAAGAAAGCTACAGGATGATTAATCAAGACCTATGCCAAGCTAAGTACAACCTTAGTAAATGTTTACCAAGGATAGAGGGAACAAGCTTTGTATTAAATGGGGAAATAAAACCTTTAAAGACGTGACCTGAGAGTCAAGGCTATCTCATCAGGAGATCAGACTGGTCCAGGCATTGGGGAATTTAATTCTATTTCTGCAGAGATGGTTATTATGGGATAGTAAAAGAGGTTGGGAGGAAGGAGAGGTTGGGTTTGCAATCAGCTCCTGTCGCCACCATCGGCATGGTTTGAAATCTGTGGAAGGCTGGTGACATTATATACAAAGTTTTATTAACCAATTAGTACAGGGGTCTTCAAGCTTGGCCCTTTTATGACTGGTGGACTTCAACTCCCAGAATTCCTCAGCCAGCGTGCAAGAGAGGGAGAGATGTTTACATCCCAAAGATGCTTTTTCAAGAAGAAACTGGACTTTCTGTTTTCCTCTGAAGACCTTTTGCTTCTCATCCAAGAAGCTTCTTCAGCTCTGACTTGATGGTGGGGAATGGAAGGATTTATACTCCTTGCAGACCGCTGGTCATTTGCCTTCTTTTAGAGAGTCGTTGAGGCCACCTGGAGGCTTATCTGTGTCCTCAGGCTCACCCGAGTGGGGCAAATGGGTGTGGAGCCTTCTTGGAGCTGCTGAAAGGACTGAGTTGTAGACTGGAGGTAGATGATGCCATATGCCTCCCCCTCTGTTGAGAGAGGGCTGTTCAATTTTGCCCTAGATGGACTCTTTAAACCAGCGGTCCTCTCTGTCCAAAATGGGGACAGTTGTCTACGGGTTCTCCATCCCAAGGGACAGCCCAACAGGAACAAGGCAAATTAGACTCTGCGAGGGTGGAAATGGGCAAGTCATAGTTAGCGCAAGGTGGGACCTTAGGAGGATAGATGTGCGGTTTGTATACGGACATTCCTCACTCTTAGGTGGGAACACACAACCCACTGGATTCGTTTGCAAATGCTTTGTCCAGACAAAAATGCACCTGGCCCTCTATTGTTCCCGAAACACTCCCTAACGCCTTCAGACTGGGAAAAGAAAACAAAAGCGAAGGAGTATTGTCAGGCACAAAAAAACCTGCAAGTGCAGACTTTGAGCAAACTGCTTTATTATGTTCTGCCTATAATACAGGAACCTCCACAGTCTAGCAGCTCACCTTTGGGAACAATTAAAAGCTCCGAGGAATTTAGAGGGAGTGGCATTGGCCATTTTGCAGCATAAACCGACTTGCCACCACTTTAAGCCTCTAAATAGAAAAGATCCTTGGCTCCATTTGATGGGAAAGGTGTATAGTTTTATTGGAAGTCAAGTGCATTGCAGTAATGCATCTCCCTCCATATTACCTTCTACTGTACTATATATACTATATAGTATAAAAGGCAAAGGTTCCCCCGCACATGCGTGCTAGTCGTTTCCGACTCTAGGGGCTGGTGGTCATCTCCGTTTCAAAGCCGAAGAGCCAGCGCTTGTCCGAGGACGTCTCCGTGGTCATGTGGACCATGTGGCATGACTAGATGCCAAAGCGCACGGAACACTGTGACCTTCCCACCAGAGTGGTCCCTATTTTTCTACTTGCATTTTTACGTGCTTTCCAACTGCTAGGTTGGCAGAAGCTGGGACACGTAACAGGCGCTCACTCTGTTACACGGCACTTGGGATTCGACCCGCCAAACTGCCGACCTTCTGATTGACAAGCTCAGCGACCTAACCCACTGAGCCACCACGTCCCTTATACTATATAGTATAAACTATACTATATTGATTCTTGTCCTATTCATGGGAACGATGGAGAATAGAACAGTAGAACCGTAGAGCCAAACCCCATAGAACCATAGAATCAAAAACCATAGAACTATAGAACCGTAGATCCCTAGAGCTATAGAACCAAAGAACATAGAGCCATAGAACATAGAACCACAGAAGAAAAAAACCACAGAATTATAGAACCGTTGAACCACAGGACCATAGAATCAAAGAGCCATAGAATAAAAAAAAAACCAACAACATAGAGCCATAGAACCATAGAATCATAGGGTTAGAAGGAACCTTGGAGGTCTTTCAGTCTAGTCCAGGGGTAGGCAACCTCGGCTCTTTTATGACTCATGGACTTCAACTCCCAGAATTCCTGAGCCAGCACAGCTGGCTCAGGAATTCTGGGAGTTGAAGTCCATGAGTCATAAAAGAGCCGAGGTTGCCTACCCCTGGTCTAGTCTAAACCCCTGCCCAAGGCAAGAGACTTTATACCACCCTGAACCAATGGTTGTTCAATCTCTTCTTGAAAACCCCCAGTGATGGAGCGTCCACAACTTTGGGAGGCAAGCCATTCTACTGATGAATATTCTCCTGGTCAGGAAGTGTCTCCTTCATTCCAGGTTGGATCTCCCCCTGAGGAGCTTCCACACATCACTTTCTTGTCCTGCCCTCGGGTGATTTGGAGAATAAGTCCAACCCTTTCTTCTCTCCGACAGCCCCTCGGAAGGGTGGAAGACTGCTTCCAATGGTCGATTCAGCCCTCTTTGAATGGACCCAGACAGGAGACTCAGGCCTCTTTGAATGGACCCAAGGAAAATTCTGAAACTTTCTGCCTCCCACCTTAGACCCACCCAGAATTCAACCGGGCTCCAGAATTGAGGAGGAGGATAGGAAGGGAAGCTCCAGCTGCTGAGCAAACAAACAAGTCTTGGAAGGTTGGCGCATCGTTATTGAAAACTGTGGCAGGAACAATGAGCCCCCCCCCCGAGAGATGCAGAGCAAAACAAACACCTGTTTTTAACGGCTTTTCCCGAGAGTGATCCACCTGTGATGCTCAGAGAAACCTCATCCATTCCCTCTCCTCACAAGCAAACACCACCACCACTGCCTGAGTCACAAAACACCCTGCCCGGTTGCCACTGTGACATCCACGTGACCGGGTTTCTGGCCAACGCCCCAGAGGAAAGGTTGCACACATTATTCTTTGCAAGAGGAAGTGAGCTGAAGTCAATCCTGGGCGTAAAGGCGGAGGAGAGGAGAGGAGAGGAGAGGAGAGGAGAGGAGAGGAGAGGAGAGGAGAGGAGAGGAGAGGAGAGGAGAGAAGGGGACAGAAGGCGAAGGAGAAAGGATTTGGGAGGGCCCCTCTTCCACCCTAAGACCTGAACGATGGCCTGAGTTATCGCCAGCGGTAAGTCAAGATCAGCTTGCCTTATGTCAACTTTCAGCACCAAGGAGGGTTCACCTAAAACTGAGGGGGGGGGCATTAAATCCTTTTGCTGGCCAGGATGGGATAGGGGCGATTTCACTTCGTTTCCTCTGCAGAGCAAGAGGTGAGATTTGACAGGCTACTCCAAGTCTACAGGAGGGTTAGGCTGTCCTTCCACCCCACCCCATCCCTACTCACCTCTCTCCCAGACATACACAACAGAAGTGTTTACACCAGCAATTAATTGGCCTGGCTCTGGAGCTTCTCCTGCGTAGTAGTATCCTGGGTTGCACTGCCATTGGACATTCTAGGAACTCGGGAATCCATTTCCATTATGGCATGGCTGAGCAGCGATTCCAAGCAGAGTTATCATATCAACAGTATCCAGAATGACAGAGGGGCTTTTTCAGGAGGCAACTGGACTTTCTTGTTTTGTCTCTGAAGAGGTTTCGCTTCTCATCCGAGAAGCTTCTTCAGTTCTGACTGGATGGTGGGGAAGGGAAGGATTCCTACCCCTTGCAGACAAGAGCTGGTCATTTGCCTTCTTTTAGAGAGTCGCTGAGGCCACCTGGAGGTTTATCTGTGTCCGAATGTGTCACAGATAAACCTCCAGCTGACCTCAGCGACTCACTAAAAGAAGGCAAATGACCAGCTGTTTGTAAGGAGTCTAAATCCTTCCATTCCCCACCATCCAGTCAGAGCTGAAGAAGCTTCTCGCATGAGAAGCGAAACCTCTTCAAAGATTTTTTTTTTTAAGTAAGTCCAGTTGCCTCGCAGAAAAAGCACTTTGGGGACAAAATTATAGAGGGGAATATTTCTCAGGGTTGAAGTGAGGGGTCCTTGGTGCTGTCTTTTTTTTTTTCTTTCCCCAGACGTTTCATTACCAAACTAGGTAACATCATCAGTTGGAGGGGGTGGGGTCGGGGATGTTACTTAGTTTGGTAATGAAACGTCTGCAGGAAAACCACCGAGCAAAGAGAGCACCTAGGATCCCTCAGCATGCAAATCCAAAGCTGCTTTTAAATCTTTAGCCCAGCCTTCTCTCAGGTGACCAGGAAATCCTTTGAAGATTGTCACCAACTCTAAACACACTAGAGCCAAGTCCAAGATACTATGGATCAAAGGTTTCCTGCTCCTGATTCGCAAGATTATTCTCCAGTTACCTTTTTTTTCTCGAGTTCAGCCAATAGAAGAGTTGGATCAAAGCACGCCCTCAACTCACAACCGTTCATTTACTGACCGTTCGGTGTTCCAACGGTGCTAAAAAAAAAATGACGTAGGACCGTTTCCCACGCTTGCGACCGCAGCCACCTCCCCACGATCCTGCGATCCAAAGTCAGGCTCTTGGCCACCGACTCAGATTTACGACGGTCGTAGTGTCCTGGGGGTCACGCGGTGGTCCCCTTTTTGGGGACTTCCCGACAAGCAAAGTCCGCAGGGAAGCCAGACTCGCTTTACAACCGTGTTCCTAACTTCGAGGACTGCGGTGTTTCCCTGAACAAAGGCGTCAAAGACAGGTTGTGAAATGGGGCGAAGCTCAGCCACAGAAATTTTGGAGGGCTTTCTGTTTGCGATCCAAAAAAAAAAAAATCCATTTCTTTTAACGTGGAGAAAGGATCGGTTAGCTAGCTCTCTGCTCCCTCAGCAGCCATCCGGTGATATCTTAGCTGTGGAGTTTACAGATTTCATAATTCTCTCTCTCTCTCCTCTCTCTCTCTCTCTCTCTCTCTCTCTCTCTCTCTCTCTCTCTCTCTCTCTCTCCTAGCCTGCAGATATCTGGCGGCAAAAATCAGAATCTGCTGCTGCTTCTGCTGTAACGATGATACAGCAAAATCAGAATGTTTAACTCAAGGAAGAGGTAAGGCAAAGTGTCAAATCTCTACTGGGGGAAGAGAATAAAAAAGATATAAAATCAACGCTGAGTCAAATGGGTCCTCCAATTTCATAAAAAAACCCTTTCTTTCATTCCTCCCTCCCCTCCCTCTCTCCCTCTCTCTTCCCATTCCTTCCTCCCTCCCTCCTCCCTCCCTTCCTTTCTCTTCCCATCTCCTTCCTCCCTCCCTCTTCCCATTCCTTCCTCCTCCCTCCCTCCCTTTCTCTCCCCATTCCTCCCTCCCTCCTCCTCCCTCTCTCCCTCCCTCTTCCCATCTCATCCTTCCTCCCTATTTCCTCCCTCCCTCCTCCCTCCCTTCCCATCTCATTCCTCCCTCTCCCTCACTTTCTCTCCCCATTCTTCCCTCCCTCCCTCCTCCTCCCTCCCTCCTTCCCTTTCTCTTCCCATCTCATCCTTCCTCCCTACTTCCTCTCTCCCTCCCTTTCTCTTCCCATTCCTTCCTCCCTCCCTCCCTCCTCCCTCCCTCCCCATCTCATTCCTCCCTCCGTCACTCACACCTCAGCTCACAAAAGCCTAGACCATTTCAGACAAATGGCTGTCCAGTCTCTTCTTAAAAATTCCCCGTGATGGAGCATTCACAACTTCTGGAAGCAAGCCATTCCAATGGTTTATTGTTCTGACTGGCAGGGAATTTTTTTTCCCCTTAGCTCTAGAGTTTTTTCAACTCTCCATATTCCAGATCAGACTGTTAACCTTCCTAAAAAAATTAATTTCCTTTCTTGGCCTGTGCAGATTTCCCTGCGGGCGGATGACAAAAATCTTGGATGGCAGAGACACCCCCCAAGTGCGACAGTTCCATCCTGGAGCAACCTAAGGGGACATGAGGCAGATAAAAGGACCGTTCACGGATCCTCTGGAACGGCGGCTGGTCCTCCTCTGCCAATTTGGAAAGATGCAAAATGCTTCCATCCCATCTACCTGGCCGTTGCAGACAACTCATGAAAACAGGTTCATAAACTCCCCTCGGAGCGGAGGTGAACCTGTTGGATTATCCCGTGTCTGGCAGACCAGTAGTGCTGACCTTTGGAACGACCCAGGGTTGAAATTATCTCAAAAAGGAAATATAATTTGTTGAATAAAATGTAGTGGCTTGACTCGGCTTGTCTTTCTTCAGCCAGAGACGGCAGCGGCTACGTGAAAGGGGGTGTGTGGGAGGCAAAGCACTGGTGAAAATGGCTTGCCCCTCTTGGAAGAGACCAAGTTGACGGAAATAAAATTCCGTCTGCAACTTGGACCATATTTGGGGCTGAGATGATCAGCTGTGTCAGTCTCCTCCAGTAAGCAGCCCGGTAGTGTCCATCCTTCCGTCTTTCCCTCCCTCCTTCTCATCTATTCTCTTTCCCCTTCCTCCTTCCTTCCACCATTCCTGTCTCCTTCCTCCCTCCCTCTTTCTCATCTCTTTCCCCTTCCTCCTTCCTTCCTTCCTCCTTCTCATCTATTCTTTCCCCTTCTTCCTTCCACCATTCCTGTCTCCTTCCTTCCTTCCTTCCTCTTTCTCATCTATTCTCTTTCCCCTTCCTCCTTCCTTCCACCATTCCTGTCTCCTTCCTCCCTTCCTCTTTCTCATCTTTCCCTCCTTCCTTCCTTCCTCCTTCTCATCTATTCTTTCCCCTTCCTCCTTCCTTCCACCATTCCTGTCTCCTTCCTTCTTTCCTCCCTCCTTCTCATCTCTTTCCCCTTCCTCCTTCCTTCCTTCCTTCCTTCCTTCCTTCCTTCCTTCCTTCCTTCCTTCCTCCTTCTCATCTATTCTTTCCCCTTCCTCCTTCCTTCCACCATTCCTGTCTCCTTCCTCCCTTCTTTCCTCCCTTTCCTTCCTGTCTCCTCCTTCCCTTCATACCCCTTCCTTTCTTCCTTCATGTCTCCTTCCTTCCTCCTTCCCTTCCCTCCTTCCTCTGCCAATTTGGAAAGAATTGGGAAATTGCCTTATATAGACAAGAGCATTATCATTCTAGGGTAAATCCCCCATAACTTGCATGTGTGACTCTGGGACATGATGAGACAGCATATGACTGCTTGGCACATTTAGAGAAGGCCGGTGGGAATGTGGTCTGGGAACACACCCTTTCCCAGAACATGATTCATTGGCTAGGAATCGCTGCATGTATCTCCTAGGTAAGTTGATCTCAGAGATCTAAACATCTCTGAAGTTCAGATCATAACATTGTGGCTTGAGTTTCCAGAATCCAGCTAGAAAAGATGTTTCTTATTTCCAGAGGAATCCCCATCCCTCCCTCTTTCTTTCTTTCTCTTT
The DNA here is from genome assembly GCA_024294585.1 of Vipera latastei. Taxonomy (NCBI): domain Eukaryota; kingdom Metazoa; phylum Chordata; class Lepidosauria; order Squamata; family Viperidae; genus Vipera; species Vipera latastei. The sequence continues at coordinate 4,785,772 of CM044368.1, read as the reverse complement.
CTTTCTTTCTTTTCTTTCTCTCCCCCTTTCTTCCTCTCTCCATCTTTTTTCTTTCCTTTCTCCTTTCATTCTTTTTCTTTCTTTCTTTCCTTCCTCCTTCTCATTCCCTCCTTCCTTCTCTTTCCTTCTACTTTATCTTCTCTTTCTCTTTCTTCCTTCTTTCCTTCTACTTTGTCCTCTCTTTCTTTTCTTTTCTTGCTCTCTCTCCTTCCTACCTTCCTTCCTTCTTTCTTTCTACTTTGCCCTTTTTCTCTTTCTTTCTTTCTTTCTTTCTTTCTTTCTTTCTTTCTTTCTTTCTTTCTTTCTTCTTTCTTTCTTTCTCTCTCTCTCTCTCTCTCTCTTTCTTTCTTTCTTTCTTTCTTTCTTTCTTTCTTTCTTTCTTTCTTTCTTTCTTTCTTTCTTTCTTTCTTTCTTTCTTTCTTTCTTTCTTTTTCTTTCCTTTCATTGATATGGCTGCCACCTCATCCTCACAACTCTGGGCAACCACCAATGCATGAAGATCCAATCCAGAGACCAGCAAAACAGTACGTCACGTGGCAAAACCCTTCTTTTCAGTCAGAGACAGATCCTGATCCAACTATAATATAATCTCTCCTTAGAAAAAGGTGCAAACATTTCCGAGAATATTTTCTAGACATAGTCCTTTTGTACGGAGAACTATGAGCCAGGGATGGTGGCAGCTACGTAAAAGAGGGAGTGTGGAAGGCAAAGCATTCTTCGTTCCCTCTGATTCTTCAGTCTTTGATGATTGGGACCCTTGGTTGCTAACACCTCTGTAGGAATCCACAGAATTCTTTTCCCAGCATTGTAGCCTTTACAAACTGGCAGAGACAAGGCTGGTGGCCAAGAGTTTTGTGCTGCCCCGTGTGGACTTCTGGAAGCTGGCCACTGACTAAGAGCCTGACGTAATAGCTGCTGAAGACCGTCAAGAGATGCTGGGACATTGTCTGAAACGAGGCAAGAAGTCAATATTAATGGAGGAAATCTACTCTGGTCCAGCAGAAAACTCTGGAAAAAAACTCAAGCTCAACCCCACAACCCCAAATCCAAGTTCAGAGTTTACGTCAAATCCTTTGTTAGAGCTATAATCCTGGAATTATAGAAAAAAGTAAACAACGCGCCTGTCAAGCAATAACATTCGATGTTAGGCTAAATAAAGGACTTTTAAGGTAAACAATGCCTCAGGGTTACTTGAAAAGCCCATATGTCAGAAACTTGACAGCACCCTCCGCCAAGTTTTCTCCTGCTACCACAGCTCAGAGAACTTCCAGAGTTGAAGGCCTCCAACTGAAGACCTGCCATTAGTTCAGCAACTTGACCACGCCACACCAGTGGCTTGACAGACAGCGTGAGTAGACTTTGGGTGCTCAACAGCATATTTGGGATACTGAAAGCGTGTTCTCACAAAAAAAAATTTTTTTACTTAGGCTAAACATCCTCAAAATGGGTTTTGTCCAAACTTGAGGGAGTTTGGACAAGATCCGCAGGACAAGATTCAAGGACAAAGCTGCAACTCTTGAGCACAAGGAACATCTCTTTCCCAACTCAGGGGCTAGTATAACTGAGGCAAGCTACCTTGCCTAGTTGGGTCATGAAACGTCTGCAAGAAAACAAGCAAGCTCAGCAAGCACCAAGGACCCCACATTTCTCCTCCTCCTCCTCTCTTCTAGCACTGATGATGTTACCTAGTTTAGGTCATGAAACATCTGCAAGAAAACAACCAGGCTCAGAAAGCACCAAGGACCCCACAGTCCTCCTCCTCCTCCTCCTGTAGAGGATCCAAGACCGAGGAAGACACAGATCACCCCTTAGGGGTGAGAAGGAAAATTTTATGCTACTGTGGAAGGCTGCTTCTTGTCCAACCATTTTGCTGGCGTTCCAACCCAAGGACGAAGGGAAGATTAAAAAAAAAAATCGTGAAAGACATCCTTACCTCCGGAGCTCTGTCTGAGACAAGATGGAGGAATTCTCGGTGGGCCACAGAGTTCTTGTCGCCCTTCTTTGTCCCTGGCAAGAGTGAAGTTTCCTCCAAAGAGTTGTTCAGTTGGTCTTCCCAACTTGGCAAGAGGGTGGTCTCCACTATGATGCCGACGTGTTCCAGGTTGCGCTTCAGAGCAGACTGGTAAAAATGACAATGACCCAGAGGTAACAAGCCCGACAGAATTCTTGAGTATCCCTTCCCAGGTTTTCTTTCTCTTGGGTGAGCGTGTGTGTGGGTGCAGCTTTGAGTCAGTGTTGACTCCTGGTGACAGCCTGGGGATGAATCCCTGAAGTTTTCTTAGCAAGTTCCTCAGAAGGGGTTTTTGCTATGAACTTCTTCTTAGGATTGAGAAGGAACTTGCCCCAGGTCACCCAGATGGTTTTGTGACTAGGACTGGATCGGAACTCACATTTTCTGGGCAACAGAGTGCCTTTAACCACTATACCATGTTTAGTCTACCTAGTCAGTCTCAAAGGTATGAAGACTTCGGGATCCAGAGGCAGTGTTGTGTTTGGACTGAAGCACAAGAAGAGGACTTAAAATGTTTTTTTTTCTTCTTCTCATGTTTTGAACTTTCTGGAAGTTTCAGGATACATATTATAGGAAGGAGAATGTTAGGTCTTTTCATCTGTGGCAATAGTAATAGCACTTAGACTTATATATCGCTCCACAATGCTTCACACAGCCCTCTCTAAGTGGTTTACAGAGTCAGCATATTGCCCCCACCCACCACCAACAATCTGGGTCCTCCTTTTACCAACCTCAGAAGAATGGGAGGCTGAGTCAATCTTGAGCCGGTCAGGATCGAACTCCTGGCAGTGGGCAGAGTTAGCCTGCAATACTGCATTCTAAGCACTGCGCCACCACAGCTCTTAAATGAAACATCCAATCAGTTACACCAATAGCAATAGCACTTGGGCTTATATACCGCTTCACAGCCCGCTCTAAGTGGTTTACAGAGTCAGCATATTGCCCCCCCAAGAATCTGGGTCCTCCTTTTTACCGACCTCAGAAGGATGGGAGGCTGAGTCAATCTTGAGCCGGTCAGGATCGAACTGCTGGCAGTGGGCAGAGTTTGCCTGCAATACTGCATTCTAATTACTGTGTCCACTATGGCTCCTCAGCCAGGCATCCCACTGTTATTTATTTATCTGACCAATTTATATGGCACCCAGCTTGCAAATCAGTGACCATGAGTAGTGTACGACACAATTAACTCGGCAGGGATGCATTTCAAGGGTCCTCTGTTTTTCGACCCTGCAGCTTAAGAGACTTGAAAGGAAGGAGCAGTCAAAGAACTTACCTCCTGACTTCTCTCAGCGTGAGCAGAGAGTCCGTCAAAGACTGAAGGCAGGGTCCAATGTCGAAATGAACAAACCACAACTGAAGGAGAGGAGAAAGGAGGGAGATAAAAAAGAAAGCAGCCAGGGAAAATTCGCTACGTCCGCCATGATCGGAAGCTTTCTACATTGACTTGCATTTAACAGATGTGTGCAGAAGTGTCACAGAGACAGGGCTTCACATCTGCATAGAACCCTCCAAAGCCTGATGTCTGATCTTCAGAAACAGGAATGCTTGGGGCGAAAATTAAATCAAATAAAATGCTTCATGGGACAGATGTTAGAGAAATGACTTGGTCTCCAGAAGCTGTGGGTGCTTCAACACTGGGCGTTTCTAAGAAGAGACTGGGCAGTCATTTGCCTGAGACGGTATAGTGTCCCTGCTTGAGTAGGGGGTTGGACTAGAGGACCTCCAAGGTCCCTTCCAACTCTGCTATTCTGTTATTCTGTTAATCTCATTTTAATGTCTGCTGATTAGTGTACATTTAAAGTGACAATACAATTATTATTCTATTCTGTTCTATTCTATTCTATTCTATTCTATTCTATTCTATTCTATTCTATTCTATTCTATTCTATTCTATTCCATTCCATTCCATTCCATTCCATTCCATTCCATTCCATTCCATTCCATATTTTCTATTCTGTTCTGTTCTGTTCCGTTCCGTTCCATATATTCTATTCTATTCTATTCTATTCTATTCTATTCTATTCTATTCTATTCTATTCTATTCTATTCTATTCTATTCTATTCTATTCTATTCTATTCTATTCTAATTCCTACTCTACTCTACTCTACTCTACTCTACTCTACCCTACCCTACCCTACCCTACCCTACCCCACTCCACTCCAGTCCACTCCACTCCACTCCACTCCACTCTATTCTGAAATTCCCCCTTCAGAAAGACATACCTGTGGGACAGCACCAGTTCTTGTCCGAAATATCTGTCATCCCTACCAGGAATCCAAATTTCATGAAGGCTTCATTGGCAGCCATTAGCCTCCATATCTGTATTCACATTCATCTGGGAAAGAGAAGGAAAAAGAAGACGACAAGAAGAATTCAGCTGTGGCTATAAAAACAACAACAGGATTTTAAGAGATGGAAGGCATTTGAAGGACATCCATCTTGGGGAATGAACATGGCTGCAACCTGCTGACCAGTTCCCTTTGTTCCCAAATTGCGACTTTGGAAATCATATAGCCAGGTAGTCCTTGAGTTACATCCACAACTGAGCCCAAAGTTTATGTTGCTAAGCGAGAGAGTGGTTAAGTGAATTTTGGCCCATTTTACCCCATGTTTGTTAAGGGAATCAAGGCCGTTAAGCTGTTAAATGAACCTGCCTTCCCTCTGGACTTTTTGCTGGTCAGAAGGTTGCAAAAAGGGGATCACACGATCCCGGGACACTGCAAACGTCATAACGATGAGTCAGTTGCCCAGCATTTTGATCACATGATCAGGGGAACTCTGCGACGGTCGTAAGGGTGTGAAAAATGGTCATTATGTCGCTTTTTTCCCCCCAGTGTCGCCGTAACTTTGAAGGGTCCCTAAATGAACTCCGGTGAGTTGAGAGGCTACCGATATTTCAACCTTGCTTGTCGATCAGAAGGTCGGCAGTTTGGCGGGGTCAAATCCTGAGTGCCGCATAGCAGAGTGAGCGCCTGTTACTCATCCCAGCTTCTGCCAACCTAGCAGTTCGAAAGCACGTAAAAATGCAAGTAGAAAAATAGGGAGCACTCCGGTGGGAAGGTAACAGCGTTCCGTGCGCCTTTGGCGTCTAGTCATGCCGGCCACATGACCACGGAGACGTGCCTCGGACAAGCGCTGGCTCTTCGGCTTTGAAACGGAGATGAGCACCGGACCCTAAGTCGGAAACGACTAGCACGCATGTGCGGGGGGAACCTTTACCTTACCTTTGGCCGTCATAAAGATTCTGGTCTCATCTGAAGTCTACACACCTGACAAGCCCGCCTCTAAGAGGCCGACCTCTTAGCCAAGAGGGAAAATAAGTCATGGATTTGGGGAGCGGTGACAGGGCAATTATTGAGTCAGCTCCACAGGCTCCTGCAGAAGTTGCTGTTTAATTTTTCATTAGCAGAAGGGGAAACTGTCAAAAAGCCCGGGGGAGCCGTCCAAGGGCCTCACGTTTTAATTACCATTAATTGGAAATCGGTTTCAATGACAGCCCCGGCTGAACCAAGAGTACATTTGTAGGCAAGAAAGAATGCCTGCTGAAAATTTGGGGAGGAGGACCTGGGCTCCGATAAAAACCAGGATTTGGAAGTCAGATGTGATCTCTCCAGACTGGCCAATCCCTTGTCTGAGCAGTTTGGATAAATGTCACACTACTTTTGACATAAACAAGCAAGCAAACAAACAAACACCCTATCCAAAGAACAAAAGCAACCCAAGAAATAGCAATCAAGGGGGATATTTGTAGCTCGGGGATTGAACTGTGGGGTCCTCGGCGCTCTCTGAGCTTGATTGTTTTCTTGCAGACGTTTCATGACCCAACTAGGTAACATCATCAGTGCTAGAAGGGAGTGGGGTTTGTGGGAGGAGGAGGAGGAAAAAGGGAGGAGGAGGAGGAGGAGGAGGAGGAGGAGGAGGAGGAGGAGGAGGACTGTGGGGTCCTCGGCGCTCTCTGAGCTTGATTGTTTTCTTGCAGACGTTTCATGACCCAACTAGGTAACTTCATCGGTGCTGGAAGAGAATGGGGTTTTCAGGGAGGAGGAGGAGCAGGAGCAGGAGCAGGAGGAGCAGGAGCAGGAGGAGCAGGAGCAGCGCTGTGGGGTCCTTGGTGCTCTTTGAGCTTGGTTGTTTTCTTGCAGATGTTTCATGACCCAACTAGGTAACTTCATTGGTGCTGGAAGAGAATGGGGTTTTCAGGGAGGAGGAAGAAGAGGAGGAGGAGGAGGAGGAGGAGGAGGAGGAGGAGGAGGAGGAGGAGGAGGAGGCGGAGGAGGCGGAGGAGAACTGTGGGGTCCTTGGTGCCCTTTGAGCTTGGTTGTTTTCTTGCAGACGTTTCATGACCCAACTAAGTAACATCATCAGTGCTGGAAAAGAATGGGTTTCAAGGAGGAGGAAGAAGAGGAGGAGGAAGAGGAGGAGGAGGAGGAAAGCTGCTGTGGGGTCTTTGGTGCTCTTTGAGCTTGGTTGTTTTCTTGCAGACGTTTCATGACCCAACTAGGTAACTTCATCGGTGCTGGAAGAGAATGGGGTTTTCAGGGAGGAGGAGGAGGAGGAGGAGCAGGAGCAGGAGCAGGAGCAGGAGGAGCAGGAGCAGCGCTGTGGGGTCCTTGGTGCTCTTTGAGCTTGGTTGTTTTCTTGCAGATGTTTCATGACCCAACTAGGTAACTTCATTGGTGCTGGAAGAGAATGGGGTTTTCAGGGAGGAGGAAGAAGAGGAGGAGGAGGAGGAGGAGGAGGAGGACCGCTGTGGGGTCCTTGGTGCCCTTTGAGCTTGGTTGTTTTCTTGCAGACGTTTCATGACCCAACTAAGTAACATCATCAGTGCTGGAAAAGAATGGGGTTTTCAAGGAGGAGGAAGAAGAGGAGGAGGAGGAGGAGGAGGAGGAGGAGGAGGAGGAGGAGGAGGAGGAGGAGGAGGAGGAGGAGGAGGAGGAGGAGGAGGAGGCAGAGGCAGAGGCGGAGGAGGCGGAGGAGAACTGTGGGGTCCTTGGTGCCCTTTGAGCTTGGTTGTTTTCTTGCAGACGTTTCATGACCCAACTAAGTAACATCATCAGTGCTGGAAAAGAATGGGTTTCAAGGAGGAGGAAGAAGAGGAGGAGGAAGAGGAGGAGGAGGAGGAAAGCTGCTGTGGGGTCTTTGGTGCTCTTTGAGCTTGGTTGTTTTCTTGCAGACGTTTCATGACCCAAGTAGGTAGCATCACCAGTACTAGAAGGGAGTGAGGCTTTTAGGGAGGAGGAGGAGGAGGAGGAGGAGGAGGAGGAGGAGGAGGAGGAGGAGGAGGAGGAGGAGGAGGAGGAGGAGGAGGAGAGGAGGAGGAGGAGGAGGAGGAGGAGGAGGATTAATGTAGGATCCTTAGGCTCTCTGAGCTTGGTTTTCTTGAAGACCTTTTATTACATCATTGTTGCTACAATCCACTGAACACTGATGAAGTTGCCTAGCTCTATAAAGGAATGTCTGCAAGAAAAACACCAAGGTCAGAGAACACCAAGGACCCCATAGTCCAAGAGATAGCAATTTCAACCCCAGGCAAATATTTTTCCATGCCTTTAAGAGTTGTTCCAACTGAGGAGCTAAAGAGAGTTGTATTCACAAGCTATGCAGAAGAAATTAAAAGCCCCCCAAAAGCAAAGCATGATTCAGGCATGACTGAAGTAACACATAATCGCTGGGCAATCATAACAAAATATTAATATCATTTTCCCAGATAACAGGAAGTGTCTCCTCATGCGTTTCACACACAGGACCCCTGCCAAACCTCTTAGTCACTTAATAAAAGCGTTCAGCTGTTGCTCACCAAATCCTTCCAACAGAGGGGACCGACCCAGAATAGCAGAATAGGATAGTTAAAGAAAGAGGGGGAATAAAAACACATTGACAAGAAATATGAATCCGGCACGGAAATGATGACTGGTTACAATCCAGTCATGTCTCACCTTTCCTTGATAGTGACAAATTATGATTTGGATGACCAGGCCAGCCACCAAAACAACGAGAGTAACCAAAATGATGACTTTCCAAGACTGTCCGACTGAAAAAATTTGCAGGACAGAATAAAGGTTGATCCAGAGAGTCACATAGACAACCTGAAGGGAGAGAGAGTTAAGTCAGCAGCAGAGGGATTAAAAAAAAAAAAGCCAAATCTGATCTAAATATTTGCCTGACTGTGCAGCCAATGACAAACATAGTTATTTGCTTATTAATTTATCAAGTTAAGGCACTGGCCATCTCACTCTCACAAATGGAGCCCAACATGGCTACTGCGGACATTAATTTTTATTTTTATTTTATTTTATTTAAGAGCAATTAAGAGCAATATTTACTCTTAAAAAAGATTTAAAGGACTCTTTTATACTGCATTTTACTCAATGTCTGTAAGCTGCCTAAAGTCCGCTTTGGCTAGGTGAATGGCATACAAGTTCGATAAAGATAGATAGATAGATAGATAGATAGATAGATAGATAGATAGATAGATAGATAGATAGATTAATAGATACACAGAGAGAGAGAGATTAGATATAGATAGATAATTAGAGAGAGAGAGAGATTAGATAGATGGATAGAGATTAGATAGATAGATAGATAGATAGATAGATAGATAGATAGATAGATAGATAGATAGATAGATAGACAGATAGATATAGACAGACAGAGATAATTAGATAAATAATTAGATAGGTAGATATATAGATAATTATTATTATTAAGAGCCTTGGTGGAGCAGTGGGCTAATGCCTCCTTAAGTAACACCAGCTGCCTGCAATTAGTGCAGGTTCGCATCCCACCAGGCTCAAGGTTGACTCAGCCTTCCATCCTTCCAAGGTAGGTAAAATGAGGACCCAGATTGTTGGGGGCAATTAAGCTGACTTTGTAATAATGCCGCTGGGGGTGTGTGAAAGCCCTAATAAGCAGGCATATACATAGAATGAAGGCTACTGCTAAGCTTGTAAGCCGCCCTGAGTCTTTGGAGAAGGGCGGGATATAAATGGAATTAAAATAAAATAAAATAAAAAATAAATATAAAAAATAAATATAATTAGAGAGAGAGATGAATAGAGATTAGACAGATAGATAGATAGATAGATAGATAGATAGATAGATAGATAGATAGATAGATAGATAGATATAGATATAATTACATAGATAATTAGAGAGAGAAAGAGAGAAAGAGATAGAGAGAGAAAGAGGTAGAGAGAGAAAGAGATTAGAGAGATAGATACAATAGATTAAACCCACATGACCTATGGGGTTCTTACAGCTGCAATGGCCATCCTCAACCCTCTGGAGTTATACAATAGATACGCTCTCATTTTTGGCTCCAGCACAGCTCGTTGAATCAAAGTTTCCCACTGGTCTTCTGTCACCTGTTTGGATAACCATAACATCAAGCACGTGTCTGGAACCAGAGAAGCAGATTTGGACTACAAGAGGAAATGGAATAAGAGCTGATTGATAGCAGAACAAAGAGTCACAGGTCTGCTCCCCTTTCCTACCTTCCCTGGAGTCATTTAAACATATCCATCAGTGAATCTGTCACTGTAGGGCAGGGGTGGGGAACTACGACCCCTTTATGACTTGTGGACTTCAACTTCAACTCCCAGAATGGCTGGCTGGCTGGCTGGGGAATTCTGGGAGATGAAGCCCACAAGTCATAGAAGGGCCATAGATCCCCACCCCTGCTGTAGGAGAAGAAGAGGCAGAACCTGGGGTAGGAGTCAAGAGAGGAATCCGCCTGGAGTCATTACGTTGCCATAAATGGTCTAAGTCCAACTCTTCTTGAGCTCTGTTGACTCTTATCTTGTGCCAATTTAATGCTGACCATTAGTTGAGTATATTCTTGTCTACAGGCATGAGCAATAAATCAGCTCAACTGGAATTTCAAATTCCTTGTGCCTGATAGTCACCTACATTCAGAGAGGTGGCCAACAAGATCCTTTTCTTTGACGTAATCCAAGGACTCAAATTTGAACTAGATTTAATTCCGTGAGAGAATTCTATAGAATTATAGTCTATATTTAAAAAAATGAGCTGAGCTAGGTGGCAGCATCTAACCACACTTGCCTAATCGAAAAAAAAAGCTAAGCAGACTTAAAACTGGTTAGTACTTGAAACAGAAACAACCAGCAAATTATAGGATGGTCACTTGGGCTGGGAAAGGGCTCAAAAAAATCTACACTTCCGTTGTAGAAACCGTACGGAATCCTTAGCAGCTCCAGCTTAACTTGAAGCAGATTTTACCTTGTTTATACCTAGGTATACTATTTAGATACATATTTTCTCATACTGCAGAAAAACACATGTATGTACATGCACGCAGGAGATAAAAATGTGGTGTTGCGTCCAATGGGAATCTGTTAAAAGCACTGATTTTTGAACTGCAGGTTTCAACAAGACTGGGAACCTCACCTCTATTCCCAAAGTTTTCAGCTGGTCTTCCCAAGAATTCGTGACGAGAGGAGCAGAACCATGGGACTTGTGGGCTGTCAGCACCATAAGCACCTGTCCATTTAGAAGGTCTGCAATGCAATAGTTGGGAAAATTAATTGTTCAGCATTGGCACGTTGAAGCACAGTCAGTCGATTGCACAATTCACAGTGTGTCATCAGTCATGGTTTACAAATGTCTATGGAGATTCTCAGTCATCCAGGTCATGGTGGGGGGTTTTCCCCCCAAAAGGCAACTGGACTTTTTTCTTGAAAACATTTCTCTTCTCTTCCTAGAAACTTCTTCAGTTCTGAACTGGTAAGAAGTGAAACAACTTCCTCCTCCTCCACCACCACCTCCTCCTCCTCCTCCTCCTCTTCTTCTTCATCATCCTCTTCTCCTCCTCCTCTTCTTTCTTCTCCTCAAGGAAAAAACACTTTTGAGACAACCATGACCTGGATGACTGAGAATCTCCATTGACACTCTTAAAGAGAAGAAGAAGAAGAAGAAGAAGAAGAAGAAGAAGAAGAAGAAGAAGAAGAAGAAGAAGAAGAAGAAGAAGAAGAAGAAGAAGAAGAAGAAGAAGAAGAAGAAGAAGAAGAGGAGGAGGAGGAGGAGGAGGAGGAGGAGGAGGAGGAGGAGGAGGAGGAGGAGTTGTTGTTATTGTTGTTCTTGTTGGAAGGGACCTTGGAGGTCTCCTAGCCCAACCCCCTGCTCAGGCAGGAAACCCTATACCACTTCAGACTAATGGCTGTCCAGTCTCTTCTTAAAAACCTCCAGTGTTTGAGCAGTCATAACTTCTGGAGCCAATTTGTTCCACTGGTTAATTGTTCCAACTGTCAGGAAGTTTCTCCTTAGTTCTAGGTTGCTTCTCTCCTTGACTAGTTTCCATCCGTTGCTTCTTGTCCTGCCTTCAGCTGCTTTGGAGAATAGCTTGACTCCCTCTTCTTTGGGGCAGTCCCTGAGATATTGGAACACTGCTGTTATGTCACCTCTAGTCCTTACAGAATACTTTGGATGATTTGGCCTCTCTAAACACCGGTCATCCTATCCCAGAACAACTGGAAGAGTTGCAGTTAGAACAGCTGATTTCTACTGGGAAATTTAATTGCCAAGTTTCCGACCATCTCTTCTTGTAACTCTACTGCTTGCGATCCATTAAAAAAAATTGGATTTGGGCCATACACTGCATAATATTGACACTGGTAGTTTGCCCAAAGAGGTCACAAAAGCACGAAAACACAGATATATCACCAAACCCATCAAGCTGCATTTAAGAAAGTAATCACAGAGGACTTTTCATTCTTAACTCAAGCTTATAACAGGATCATGGTTTTCACTGAATGTTTCTGATTACAATAGCTGCTATCCATTCACAGAGATTAAATTAAATCACTCAAAGAAAAGCCCCAAACAGGTCAAAAATATTAGGGCTACCACCGTGTTTTCCGCTACTGCTGACCAATGTTGTCAAATCACTGATTTTACCATTTCTCCTGAAATCAGCGTGCTCCTTTCCTTTACTCCAACAATAAGTGATGGTAAATGGTCCTCCTCCTCCTCCTCCTTCTTCACCATCTTTGGTTTGGTTTCCACCACAAACCATGTTGAATCGGCGTCCCACTCTGCAAATCACCCAACAAGAACTTCAGCTATCAATGTCTGGTCTTTTCTCTTTGAAGATCCTCGCTGTTTTCTGGGCAAGGGAAACAAAACAGTTCATCAGCTCATTTCCTCCACGCGGGGTCCAAGAGAAGATAAGACTATTGCAGGTCAAGATCAAAAGTTCAGCAGATGATCCTGTGAAGTCCAGCAAGCTTCATCCCTGACTTCTTCTAGCGTGCTCCAGTTCTTTCTTTCACTCCTGATGCTATTGAGTCATTCTCTGAAGCAATAGCTACGTTCTCACCAATCAGTTGGGTGGGGCTACACACCTCTGAGCTGCACAAAACAGGTTCTACAAACCAGCTCTGAAAAATTCAAAGTTTTTTTCCCCCCGTAGAACTGTGGGTTGTTTTGTTTTGTTTTGTTTTTGTCTTCTGCTTTGAGAAGTTGGGTTCTAGAGGTTCTCCCCAGCTCTGCCACCTTGCAACGCTTTCTCTCTTGAGACATACGTGCACAAAAGGCTTAGCTGTTAGAATTAAAAGATGAATTAAAAGGCTTGGCTTTCCTGAATTGGCTGCTCTTGCGTCTCAGGAGCACATCCCCAAACTCCCCAAAGACAGAATAGAGATTGCTCTCTTACACCATCTCACCCCTGCAAGTAGCGTCACCTGGAATGACCGAAGGTAAATGACCTTTTTCCAGGGGCCACCAAGGCTCCAGGTTGACCTGTCCCACAAATGTGGACAAAATATGGATTCCCAGAATAACACGGGGATTTCCTTTAAGAAAAAAACAAAGGCAAGCGCCATCCATCAAATGGGAGTTAACTGCATTGGTCATTGGTTTGCTTCAGCCCCTCCTTAGCATTCAGCAGTTGCAAAACTCTGGTATCCTATCACAATCAGAAACGGAGGAAACTGTTTGCTTCACATGACTCAGGATTTAAGATTACTCAAATCAGATTGCACAGGAAGAAGGAGAAGGATTGGGCCACCCTTTCCCCATAGTATGTATTCATATCAGGCTGCCAAAAGAAGACTAAAGCCATTGTTATTCAACAGATTTTACAAATTCTGGGGTCTATGCTTGTGGAACAATCCCTACACCTTAGTCACGCTCCTAGTTGTTGTTGTTTGTTGTTATTGTTGTTGTTTTTAAACTTACTTCACAAAGTCAAAAAAGAAGGCTTGTAAAGGACGTAAAGAGGAACTGAATCCCGAAGTCCATCATAGAAAAACAGACATCTGTGAAACTGAACAAAATTAATAACTTAAAGAGTCAGGTATGAAGAAGAAAAAGGACTTACAAGCCTAGTTGTGGTTCTCAAGAGACCCCTTTGCAAAGCTCCATTGCCTTTCTTAGCAGCACAAAAAGCTGTAGCTTAGCATTGTCTCCCTTCCATAAGAAAATGCACTCTCTCTTTCTTACACGGGGGTGGGGAGATATATTAGGAGGAAGCGAACATAGGAGCTTCCACGTTAATCATTAAAAGCACTTCTGAACTGCAGATTGAATGTTTTTCCTTCTCGTTCTGCCTCTTTTTTGTTTTTTGCTATTGCAAAAGAATGCAGTCACGTGCCTGGTCGGTTGCCTTTCCCCCCCCCTGCATTTCCTGCAACCGGGGCTCGACTCTCAGAGCTGGAGGCACGGCTCCCAACACATCTGGCTACAGGCTGGCGGCGAGGACCTTCATCTTCTCCAAAACCCCTGGTGAACATCGCAGCAAGACGTAATCAATAATCCATGCTGAACACAACCCATAGCCAACCGGATGATCATCATCAAATCTTTCTCCTGAGAAGTCCTTCATTCCTTTATAGTCCTCCGTTATTGTAATGTTTAATGCAGCAGAGAAGAGCAACGTCTTAACTGTACTTCATTTCAAGCTAGATTTAAATGAAATGAAATCAGTCTGGCATCCAGCTCCCACTTTACAGTACTTTCTCCTGGCTGTCGGTCCACCAAGAGTAGCCCACAAAACATTGGATTATCATGCTACGAATGGTTGTGAACACAGCTAAGAATACCCATAGTCCATTAGGACAATGTACTCATCGTACGAAAATGACCGGCACAAATTGGCCCGTGGCAAGAAAAAAAAAGATTAAAATTAGGGGCAATTGCAAAGAAAGTTTGAAAGGACCAGCAACATAAGCAACAATCACTTCCTTGAAGTCCACTCAGTATCCACAAACGCTGTAGAAACAGGTAGGGTTCTGGACAAATTGACGATTAGAAGTTTGATGGAGGCTGTGTCTAAGAAGGTGGCTTTCCTCTGATGTTTTTCCTCCCATTTCTCCCCCCCCCCAAAACATCTTGAATTCATGGGAAACAGTACATTGAACAGCATCCCACACAAAAAAACCAAGAGTGCAATTTTTATATACCGAAGAGCCTGCGAGCGAACGAATACAACTTAATAAGTATAATTGCGTTCCTTGTTTTTCGTATGATGCTACTCTTGTTAAGTTTCCTTCAAAGGTCGCTCAATTGGAAAGTAAAAGGTGCATTTCCTTGTGATTAAAATGCGAGAGGAAGCGATGAAGGGACAGAAACATTTATCTGGAAAAAAAATGTAATCAACTCTACAGGTCTGAAACGTAGCTGTTATATTCATCCAGATCTTGCTCTCCACTCACTTGTTGAGGCAAGAGAACCCAGTTTAAAATCCCTTCAAGCATTTTCTCTATTTGGCAACTCAGATAGCCTCAGTCCAAAGGGTAAGATTTTAAAAAGCACTTGTCATCTTTCTTTCCCTTTTTTTAAAAAAATGTAAAAAGCCTCCTATTCCTTGTCTTCCTTAAAACACTGTGCTGAACCGCCTGCAGCCACAAGACTGCCAGATTTCATAAGCTATTGGCCAAGGATGTTTTTATCCAGCTAGTTTAAGTTTTGCAAAGAGCAGCGTTCAGCTAAAGATATTTCTGAAAGCAGCCCCATTGTTTAATCAAGAGGTACAAAGAGTAGGAAGTGTGGAGCATTTGTACCGTTTTCACTCGTTCTGTTCCGGAAAAAAATATATCACATATTCTTCATGGATTTATGGAGCTGGTTTTCACTGGAAGGCTTATGAGGTCTTCGTAATTTTTTGAATTCATTTACAAATAAATCGCGACAGCCAGAATGTTGCAAAACTTCAAATTCATGACTCACTCTTGGAAGTCCAAGTAGCAGCTGGTTCTTATTATGTTGTGCACATTCACTCACTCTCAAAATACAACTTCCTTCATTAGCACACACACACACACACGCGCGTGCGCACACCCAGCATGAGTGAGCCTGTGTCTTCTGGCAAAGGGAGAATCTGTCAACAGGAGTGCTGGTTTAACACCAGCTTATCGCATACTGAGGAAGCACAGGGCTTGGCAGGACGCAGTGTCAACACCGCAATCAACAGCTAAAAAGCCACCCACAGAAATGTCACCCACAGAATAGCCCGAAGTGCACTCTGCTAGAAGCTCCCCGAGGATGGGCTCCAGCAAGTTTTTTTTTAAAAAATCCCATTTATATCCCGCCCTTCTCCGAAGACTCAGGGCGGCTTACAATTTTAAAGCACAAATCAATGTGCTTAGCAATAGCCTTCATTCTATGCATATGCCTGCTTTATTAGGGCTTTCGGGGGGGCCCAAGCAGCATTTTTACAAAGTCAGCTTATTGCCCCCCAACAATCTGGGTCCTCATTTTACCTCAGAAGGTAAAGCTTGGAAGATGAAACCTCTGAACTTGGTGACTGACCCAGATTATATCCTGCAACATTATCCTGGGACACGTAGATTCACCTTCATTCGAGATAGATGGTAGATGATAGATAGAGATAGATAGAGACGGGTGGACAGGGATGGATGGATGGTGGACATATGGATGGCATATAGAGATAGATAGATAGATAGATAGATAGATAGATAGATAGATAGATAGATAGATAGATAGATAGATAGATAGACAGACAGACAGACAGATAGAGATGGGCGGACAGGGATGGATGGATGGACATATGGATGGCAGATAGATAGATAGATAGATAGATAGATAGATAGATAGACAGACAGACGGACAGACAGTTACAGAGTGGTGGACATATGGATGTCAGATAGATAGATAGATACAGATAGATAGATAGATAGATAGATAGATAGATAGATAGATAGATAGACAGATAGAACAGACTGACAGACAATTATTGCTTCTTAGCTTGCCGATGAACTTGGGGGGAGGATGGGGAAATGGAATGCAGGCTACAAAGGCAAACTGTGAGAATCAAGGACGATTCACCAGGTGCCTGGCCCGACTCAAGAGACATTTTCTCATAACCATATAACTGCACCTAATTAGGCAATGTGACCTGTTCAGGGATGGGAGGGGGAATTCTATTCTTTTACTAGAGGGGTTTGGGCTGGAGTTTGCCAGAGCTGGTTTTGCTTTCATACCTGGTGAAATGATGTACTCAATAAAGTTTTACATTAAGCGATCGGAATGTCTTGGAAGGTGTTTGCTTGCTTGGGTTCATCAGTCAGAACCTTGACAGATATCTTGATATTTATTTGTGGTGTGCTCTATCCTTAAGATTTCAATTGGAGTGGTTGACAAATTTATAAATTCTATCTATCTATCATCTATCTATCTATCTATCTATCTATCTATCTATCTATCTATCTATCTATCTATCTATCTATCTATCCATCTATCCATCCACCTACCTATTTATCTATCTATGCTGTACTCCCCTTATACCCAATGTGTAATCCAAACACTATCAGGAGCTTCTTTCCTACTGCCGCATCAAAAGTAAAAAAAAGCTCCCGTTTAAGTCAGCAACATCCATATTTCTGAGCAAGAAGAAAAGGGACAAAAAGAAATGGTTTTAATTTCTTTGCAACTCAGATCAGATCTTTACTTTTTCTTCAAGCATCTTAGCAGCAGCTTGTTCAAGTTCAACAGGAGAATACAGTTATTACTTAAATAACACTCATTTCAACACTTTCAGATACAATCCAAATACTATTCATTCCGCGAAGAAAATCCCCGTTTTGTTTTGCTTTTTTTACTCTGAGCGAAGACAAGGAACGGATTTTTTTTTTTTTTAATCAGAGTACCTAATTCATAAGAGTTTGCAATTTAAGGAGGATACAGAAAAGTCACGTGGCACTGATCTTTCCTGACTTTTATAAATACTTCTCGGGTTCAAAGCAATCCTTGTAATACTCAAAATACAATTTATCCAACATCAACCTTCCACACTACACTTCTATGATATAATGCACTTTGGGGACACAGAGCCAGCCTACACAAGAAACTTCAAAAATGCTATAAAAGGGGGAATGAAAAAAGGAGGAGAAAGAGATAATCTACACCTCTTGGGAATAAGTTATGCACCTTTATAAAAGGGGGGCAGCTAAAGCTGGTATTGCTGATTGCTTCCTGAAGAACAAAAAGACCCGCCTATCCGTTGATCCGATAGTTCGCATGGATTTCAGGTTTGATGTCAAAGATCAAATTCAACAAGCTGTTCAGCACTTCCTCCCGATTCTTTTGGAAGTTCTCCTGAAGAACAGCCATCTTCTCCTGAGTTCCCTGTTCCACCTCGGTGGTGGAACTGCCGTGGGAGCCGAGCGCCTGTGATAAATAAAGAGACAAAAGAAAAATGGAAGGCACCCATTTAAAATCAGCTCGTCCAGTGAAGCTCTCTGCATTTCCCCGAGAAACCTTCAATGCTTCTACGTGACACGGTCTAGCAGGGCTTAAGCAGGCCAAAAACAAACAAAACAAAACAAAATCTGAATTTGGTTTCTTTTTTAACCACCCAGAGTCATGTGACGATTATTCCTCCTCAGTTCCCCAAACTGCGGAAGCCAATTTAGCGCTTAGAGCCCTATAATGAATGCTTATCCCTTCAAAGGGGGGGAGGGAAAGATGATTTTGGGGGCGAAACCCAAAACAGGAAAATTACAGATGGTCCTCAACTTACTGCCACAGCTGAGCCCCAAAATTTCTGCTGTTAAGTGAGACATTGGCGTAAATTTTGCCCCAGGTTACAACCTTTCTTGCCACGCTTCTTAAGGGAATTGCTGCAGTTGGTAAATTAGTAAGCCGGTTGTTAACCTGGCTTCCCGCCTCCCCCCCCCCCCCCGACTTTGCTTGTCAGAAGGTCGCAAAAGGGGATCACATGCGCCTGGGACACTGCTACTGTCGTTAAGTATGAGTCAGCTGCCAAGTCTCTGGATTTTGATCACGTGAGCGTGAGGGAATGCTGCAAAGGTCGTTAACTGTGAAAAATAGTCGTTAAGCCACATTTTTCGATGGTGTTGTAACTTTGAATGGTCACTAAACCACTGTCAGTTGAGGACTACCTGTAGTAGTAAGAGAGAAGGGGCTGAGCCTCAAAGGGGCAAGGGGGGGGAAGGGAGGTGAAGCCACTACAAAGCATTTTGCAGCCCCAACTGAATTTCCATTCTAATATAGAAAACAAGACAGAGAGAGATTAGCCAGCATAAAATTGAACGCACTGCGGCTTCTTTGGCTTTGAAGTCCTTTTCCCTCTGCAAGCGGTACTGTTCAATCTCAGCCTGAGCTTCTTCTTTAGCCTGCTTCAGTCGCCGATTCTTCCCTGTTTTTTTTTGGGGGGGGGGGGAAACAACAGCAGCAAAAAAAACGTTCAGATGCCAAAAGAAGAGAAAGGGGACGTCATATTCTGGAGGTAATCCAGGCAAAACTCACTTAAAAAGTGTCTTGCTTAAACAACATAAATTTGGGGCTCAACTGTTGTTATAAATCAAGGATTATCTGTTTTACATGGGATAAAATCCCCAAAGAGAGGAGACCATCCAGTTTTTGAACATTCATAGTTGGCTCTAGTCAGTTTCTTAACTAAAGACTTACGAACACGCACATTAGTCAGAATTATTTTCCTAGCAATGCAACATTTCCAGCACATGATATGACCCCATCACTCTTGGCCAGACTAAGTTCCTTTCTTGGAGTCTTGCCAAGTGAAGGTTCTAGAGGCTGCTATATGAAAGATTCATGCAAAGATGGAGAGACTGAAAAATACAACTTAAAAACCAGCGGTTTTAGTTAAGCTGAATTCCCAGCAGAGACATCCCAGCATAACAATGCACCAGCACCCCATAACCTTCACAATTCAGTTTTAATCAAGTTAAAATGATGCACTGTCAGACCTTGGGGGGGGGGCTATCAGTATGCAACTGACATTATGCAGACCACAGGAAGTCCGACAACTAAAATTGGTTTTACGCAAGTAAGTTATGCAACCGAATTCAACAATTATTCTCAGAAGGAAGGCAGGATGCCGCTCAGATTCCCAACTTGTCTCCTTTCCTTGGATTGAAGCTCCCCTTAATAACGAATAATGCAAACCAAGAACTCTGCTCGGGAATAGGCTGGGGAGATGTTTCAAAGATTTGGTTTTGATCACAATATTTCATATATCGTAATACGTTTTTCTCAGGATATGCTGGCCGTCACATTCTGCAAAGTTCAACCAGCATTAAGAGCTTTGCAGCTTGACCTTCGGAGGAAAAACTACACGGGAAGCTTACAGCCACAGGAAAAATCACCTTAGGAAAATGTCCCCAATGAAAACAAGTTTTTAAAACCTTTCAAACAGGATAACTAAAAACCTAGAAAAATGAGAAATGAAGGACTTGCTTTAGTGTGCCCATTTCTTGATTATGCCCAGTAGGATGATTATTTTTTTAGCTTTGTGGTAATAGCGTTACCTATAATTTTGTTGACTGTTTTTATTTTCTAATGAAACAGTATACTTTTGTTTACTGTGTGTTGTTTTTAATTACAAGCTGCCCAGAATCACAGCCCTTGAGATAGTTAATAAACAAACTAGACAGGCAATCTCTAGGATGAGTCAATGCTTCCGAACCCCTAGTTTAGGGCAAATTCTTCTTATCGCTCCATTGTTTACTTATACCCCCCTCAAAATCAGAAATAATGGAACTGCTCTGATCCAGAAATCCATCCATCCATTCGTTCATTGATTCAATTTGTAGAGCCGACCATCTTTTCATCTGGAATTCTGGGCAGCTCCCCTAATTAAAAGTCACTAAATAGCATAACTGATGAGCCAAGTGCACAAATCAATAACAAACACAACAACCCAATTAAAACCCCAGACCCATAAAGAGCAGGCAAGGAAAAGGCATGAATCCATCAAGACCGACCCTTATTTGGATTCGGGTTTTAAGGTGGCCTTAAGGGGCTTGTGTGCTGGGAAGGATAGGTAATGTAGTCCAAACACACACACACACACACACACAGAGCCACTATGCAAAGGCAATGGGAGCGAAAAACCCTGAATGGATGAAACAGGCAGCGTAAGGTCCCTGGGGAGTCTAGGGGCGGCCATTCCCATGCAGGATAATGGGACATGTGGTGACTCTAGTCTAGGCCTTCCCTTTCTTAAAAGCTGGGGATGATGAGACATGGGACCCAATCCCTCTGGACTACCATTCCCATGCAACCTGGGCTGGAAAGGCTGTGGTAGACCAGGCCTCTCCCTAACGGATGGGAGGTGTAGTCCAACCAACCAACCCCATCATCATCATCATCATCATCGAGATAACTTGGGAGAGAATTCCTCCGAATGGATGAAGCAGGCGGTGCAAGGCCTCTGTTGAGGCTACGGCTCGCCATTCCCACGCAGGATGATGGGATGTGTAGTGGTTCCAAGCCTCCCCTTCCCTCATGGGTGGGGGATGATGGGAGGCGGGACCCATTCCCTCGGGACGACCGCTCCCATACAAGCAGGGCTAGAAAGGCCTTGGATCACTCCCTCCCGAGGGCCGGGGGCGATGGGAGGTGTAGTCCCAGCGCCTCAGAAAGAGCCCCGCTTGCTCCCTCCGCAGCCAGGCCGGCCACTCACGCTTGCGGGCCTCGGCCACCTTCTCGGCGGCGCGTTTCTCGGCCTGAAGCAGCTGCTGGATGCCCTGAGACTGGCTGGCCATGACCGCGGCGATCCTGAGGAGAAATTATGCCCTGCGGCCCCGAAAGAAGACTCCAAAAGACGCCTTGCCGCGCCAAACCCCACCCCTTCCGGTCATCCCGTCATTTCATTGGAGGATGTAACGGAAGGCTCGTTGGAGGGCTGGAGGGTGCCGCTCTGGAGCGGGTGGAACTCTCCTTCCCACGTGAGAAGCAACCCGAGTAAGTACACGTGTCTTTCCCCTTGGCTTTTGAAAGACTGAGAGAAGCGTTTCAAATGGAGCCAGGGGTTTTTTTCTGGGCTTTCTTCCAACCCCGTCGTCGAACTCTATGGTTTTGCCGTCACGTGACCGGCTTTTTTTCTCCTCGCCCCAAGGTTTGGCTTGAAAAGTTTCACTGCGCAGGCGCGATTTCCTTGGCTGAGGAGAAGTCGTTTCGTTTGTTTTCAAAAGGAAGATTTGTTTATTGAAATCAAATACAAAAGTTGATTTGTTTGGTTTCTGCTCTTCCCGTCCCCGAAACATGCACACATATACAAACACACACGTTTATTTTAAAAAATAGAGTGTAAAATAAGACTGGAAAAAATGTTTAAAAGTTTTTTATTACCTTATTGTTATTGTTGCTGTTCTTGCTTTTATTGTTATTGTTTTTTGTTGTTATTGCTATTATTATTATAGAATTGGCCTGGTCTTGGGGTGTGTGTGTGTGTGTGTGTGTGTGTTGTTGTTGTTGTTGTTGTTGTTGTTGTTGTTGTTGTTGTTATTATTATTATTATTATTATTATTATTATTATTATTATTATTATTATTATTATAGAATTGGCCTGGTGTTTGGTGTGTGTGTATACATTGTGTGTGTGTGTAAGAAATTGGTTTTATCGATTATTGAATTTTAAAATATTGGGACAATTAAACTGCAGGCACAGCAGCCATATTGTGCTTTTGCAGTCTTTATTATGTGATCTAACATGCAGATTAAAATAAGTCGAGCTACTTAAATTAAAGCCCAGTTAAATTTACACAATTAAATTGCACGTGGAGAGCACCAGGGACCCCCCCCCCCCCGCAGTTCAACCCTTAGATAGAAATATCCTCTTCCATTGACACAAGTGCAGTTTGAATTATCATCATAGCCTAGTTTGGATCGTTAACCTCTTTGCCATGCTTTAATTAAGTTCCTGCACTGAGCAATTGTGTGGACCAAAATGGTTGCGAACGAAGGCAAAATAGACCTGCGTTCAGGATAATGTTGCAGGATCCAATCTGGGTCGGTCTTCCAAGCTTTCGGATTTGTTCAGGGAACATCTCTTGTGTGGTTTGGGCTTTTTCTTGTGTGGGATATTTAGATATACACACTGCTTTTTTTGTCATAGAACTCACCAGAACGGAGTTCCGGCACCTTTTTTTTTTTTTTGACAGATTTTCTAAGTTTTAAAAGTAACTTTTGAAAATTTGATGTTTGGTCCACGTGGACTTGAATTGCCCTGTCGAGCGTAATAGGTCAGCAGCAAAATCATTAAAACGGTGCATGCGGGCTGCTTGTGTGTCAAGTCCCATGCACGCGTACTTCATCCGGCTGCTCGGCTTAGGGCTCTGCTCGGCTTGTGATTGGTCATTTGGTCGCGCGCTGAGTGCTTACTCTGGGCGACGACATTATGTTTCATTACACAACTGACGTGTATGGGTGTGTGTACAGTGATTGACTACGTGCAAAAAGGTAAATAAAAGATTAACAAGATGTGAGTTCCCCAAAAAAGCACTGGATATACAGGTAGTTCTCGACTTAATGACAGTTGATTTAGTAACTGTTCAAAGTTAACCAACGTCATTGAAAAAAAATGACTTATGACCCTCTTTCACACTTAACGACAATTGCAGTATTCCCGTGATCAAAATTCGTACACTTGGGCCAACTGACTCATATTTATGACGGTCGCAGTGTCCCTGGGTCGTGTGACCCTCTTTTGCGACCTCCTGACAAGCAAATTCAACGGGGAAGCCAGTTTCATTAAACAACCGGGGCAAGTCACAACCATTACTAATTCACCAGCTGCAGTGATTTATTCAACGACTGTGGGAAGAAATGTTGTAATAGGGGGCAAAACCCACTTAACAAATGTATCACTTAGCAACAGAAAACTTGGCACTCACTTGTCGTAGGTTGAGGACTATCTATAGTTCCCTGAGTCCAAAGGTTCATGAGACAAAACCCTTGGTCCCGGTAACTGACCCAGATTGGATCCTTTCCAACAAAGGATCATCTTCCCCCCCTCCCACCCATTTCCCCAGTAAAAATCCCCATTTGATCAAAAGTTGATCCTTTGTGACCTATCCCCAGTAATGTCAAAGCTTCCTCAGTTGAAATTCTGCCAGAAAGGAAAGGGAAGGGAAGGGGGAGGAAGGAAAGAGAAAGAAAGAGAGAGAGAAAGAAAGAAAAAGAGAAAGGGAGGGAGGGAGGGAGGGAGGGAGGAAGGAAGGAAGGAAGGAAGGAAGGAAGGAAGGAAGGAAGGAAGGAAGGAAGGAAGGAAGGAAGGAAGGAAGGAAGGGCTAAATCCTGTGAATTTTCACTGGGTTTAAAGGCGTGTTAACAGGAATGACACTAAATGCTTTAGCTATAAACCTCACTTGCACATTAATGGCTGTGTAAATGCTGCGCTAAGTGAAAAGCAAGCAAGGCATATTCTAGCAGCATCACCCCAGCTACTGTAGGAGAAGGAAAAATCTGCAAAAAGTCTGCTCCAGAATGACTAAAGACCAGAATGCAGGGCATAAGGGTCATTTTCTGCTGAAGTTTACAAGCGGCCCGTGAAGCACAAAACTCGCGGGGCTTCACCCTGTGATCCACGCCCCCCCCATGTTTTAAGTTAAAGATTTTGTTGGCAGATGCAAGCTCTGCGAACGGCTTATAACAAATGACCCTATTTACAGCCAGAGCCAAGCGTGATCGCCTTGCTAATCAGATTACTGGGGAGGATTTGGTTCCAGGCATTGCTGTTTTGAAGAACATTGAAGCCAGCAGGAGAAGGAGAAACAGAAGGAGAAGATAGATAATGAGCAGGAAAGGAGAAGGAGAGGGAGGAGATAGATAGATAGATAGATAGATAGATAGATAGATAGATAGATAGATAGATAGATAGATAGATAGATGAGCAGGCAAGAACAAGTAGATGAATGAAGGGAGAAGAAGATAGATAATGAGCAGAAAAGGAGAGGGAGGAGGAGGAGATACAGGAGAGAGAGAGAGAGACAGACAGACAGACAGACAGACAGACAGATAATGAGCAGGAAAGAACAAGTAGAAGGATGAAGGGAGAAGAAGATAGATAATGAGCAGAAAAGGAGAGGGAGGAGGAGATAGATAGATAGATAGATAGATAGATAGATAGATAGATAGATAGATAGATAGATAGATAGAGGAGAGAGAGAGACAGACAGATAATGAGCAGGAAAGAACAAGTAGAAGGATGAAGGGAGAAGAAGACAATGAGCAGAAAAGGAGAAGGAGAAGATGAATAATGAGCAGGAAGGAAAGAGGAGGAGATAGATAATGAGCAGGAAAGAACAAGAAGGAGTAGCTAGATGTGGGGAGAAGAAGGTAGATAATGAGCAGGAAAGAAGGAGAGGAGGAGGAGGAGGAAAAGAGGAGAAGACATTTTTTGCCATCATCTTCTGCCTCTCTGTATATGGGCAGAGGCTTCCTTCCCCACCTCCATCAGATGTCCAACTTCCCATTTTGCACGCAAAGAATGGAAAACAACTGTGCATCCCAACACGCCAGCTGCATTTTTCGCTGTAGTTTTATTTTATTTATTTTATTATATTTATGTACCGCCCTTTCCCGAAGGACTCAGGGCGGTTTACAGGGTGATTAAAACAAAAAATACAAAAGTTAAAAACAATTTTAAAAAATTATATCCGTCCCTGAACAAATAAAACCCCAGTTAAAAATTAAAATTAAAATTAAAATTAAAATTCTCAGCCTGAAACACATCTTCAAGCAGAACCAGGGGAGAACAGAAACCCAGACTGGGTTTCATCTCTTGTCTCTTCACTCCCAACGGGTTACGTTACATTTGGATTCAGACAGTTGGGTGAGATGTCATCCATTCTATGCTTCCCAAGGCTGTAATTATGGTTCACTGCCCTGGGTGCCTTCAACCCCCTGGGAGCCGAAATGTAGATGTTTTGGAGCAGAGATGTTGAGAAGACCAAACATGGAGTGACACCTGGGATGAAGTGGGGAGGACGTAGCTGGAGATGAGCGGCACAAAATCACCTTTCTGTAGGTTTCACTCGGGTTCCTCCCAAGATAACCATAGCAACTCAGCAGTCATCCAGAAATGAAATGCTGCTTTCCGTGCAGGCAAAGGTGGTTCAAAGAAGGTCTTGGGAAAAGGTTTCCTGGGCCAACGAGAAGGAAAATGTGTTCGAGAAAAGCAAAGAGTTTGGAAGATAATCGGAATCATCAAGGAGAAGGAGCATCCTAAATTTTTGGCCTTCCCGTCTTCCTTCCAAAATATCGAGTCACCCAAACACGCATCCCAGCTTCTGCTCCCCAAGCCGGGACCAGGGCAAAATCAACTTCATTTGATTTGCAATTGTTTCAATGAAATGTGGGTCACGTGTCTTCAGAGGAAGCTCTAGGCTGGTGCAGTGAAGGCAATTATGCGCGTGTCCCAGGACATAGTTGCGGGATCCCATCTGGATCGGTCACCGGGACCGTAGGTTTAGTCTTCTGAACTTTCAGACTCGTTCTGGAGCCCATCCTTGGGGGAACTTCTCTCTCACCAAAATGTGGGCTCCAGCACGAGTCAAACATTCGGAAGATTGAACCTCTGATCCCGGTGACTGATCCAGACTGAATCTACTCTGGTAGCCTGATGGACATCCATTAAGTTCTCTTTGCCAGAGTACGCACATTCTGTGATCTCTTGTTTTATTTCCCACCTAGCTTCCGTTCTCCGTGCGCTCTCCTTTCCAAGCCCTAACTAGGTTTGATTCTGCTTTGCTTTCCAAGATCAGCTGGGTTGGGTCAGTGGTGCCATCTGTTGAGATTCAATCCATTTACTTTTTATAATTTTTATTAAAAACTGAAACAAGATTAAAAAACAAAAAAACAAACCTGAAACCAATATAAAGTAAGGAAGAAAAAAAAATCAGAGGTAAAGTAAAAAGTGCAAGGAAAGAAAAAAGTTAAAGAAAAAGGAAGGAAGGAGAGAGGGAGAAAAAGAAAGAAAAAGAAAAAAGAAAGAAAGAAAGAAAGAAAGAAAGAAAGAAAGAAAGAAAGAAAGAAAGAAAGAGAAAGAAAGAAAAGAAAGAAAGGAAGGAAGGAAGGAAGGAGGAAGGAAAGAAAGAAAAAGAAAAAAGCAAGGAAAGAAAGAGAGGGGGAAGGAAGGAAGGAAGGAAGGAAAGGAAGAAAGAAAGAGAAAGAAAGAAAGAAAGAAAGAAAGAAAGAAAAAAAGAAAGAAAGAAAGAAAGAAAGAAAGAAAGAAAGAAAGAAAGAAAGAAAGAAAGAAAGAAAAGAGAGAGAGAGAGAGAAAAAAAAAATGAAAGAAGAAACGAGTTCCAATATTTTTCACTGCGGTTATAAGTTCAAATATATGTCAACCTCTCTTTCTGAAGTCACATCCACGTTATTCTTCTTTCTATAATCTGTCTTGTCTAATCATCTAAACCATGAATCACAAATTCCATTTTTTTTATTTTTACCCAAAAAGTCCACAAGAGGTTTCCAGTCCCCAATAAATGTAGACAATGTCTTTAATCAAGGAAGTCAGTTTCACGTTTTGTCAATTTCACCCACCACGCTTCTTCAGTGGACTCTGTCAAAATCTTTCCCATCTGCATAGAGTAATCTCCCCATTGTAATTATATATTGAAATCATCTTTCACTGCTTTTTTTTTCCTTCTCAGTGTTTATCCATTAATCCTAAAAAGGAAAACATTCTGGCTTCAATTGAACATTGATCTTTCAAATCCTCCGTTCAGGGCCTCAATCAAATTAAAACAACCCCCCCTTCCCCAAACGGATAACGCGATTATTCAATTTCCTTCTTTTGTCTGAGCTGGAAAAAAATTGCTATGTGAATAGCTATAGTTTGCAGGGAGGGACGTGATTTTGGCCTGAAGGGTTCTTAAAAAGGTTCCATAAATTGAATGTTCTCCATTCAAGGAAAATCATGCTCCTGTTTCCATCTCTGCCTTTCTCGGAAGCACCCAGCCACGTGGTGTCTTAAATGCAAAAAGACAGCTTACTAAATCATTGTTCCTTCTGGGCACAATTCAAATCCCCCAACCAAGCATAGCAGACAAAAAACCATTTCTGCGCTAAGTAACAAATTACTGGATGTGAATGACACTACTCTTTCTGGCAATGTGTAACTGGGGGAAATGAGTAAAACTCTTACTTCCTTATGCTCCTAATTAGGTCCCCCTGTGACAGCGGTTTAACAACTCTCCCACCAAAAAAAAAGGCTTTAAAAATATATTGTTTGCCTAACGTCCATCTGGCAAACTCTGCGGTTTGCTCGTTTGTGGTTTACCAACCAGGGTTGGAGTCAGACAGGTGTAGCTTGCAAACCATTGCTTGTGTTTTAGGGTGTTAGCGTGAACTCAGCCAATCTATTTATAGAAGGGAATAGCTATAGCTCAGGGTTGAAATGAGGGATCCTTGGTGCTCTCTGAGCTTGCTGGTTTCCTTGCAGACGTTTCATTACCCAACCAGGTAACATCATCAGTGCTAGAAAGGAGTGGGGTTTGCTGGGAGGAGGAGGAGGAGGAGGACTGTGGGGTCCTTGGTGCTCTCTGAGTTTGGTGGTTTTCTTGTAGACATTTCATTACCCAATTAGGGAACATCCTCAGTGCAAATTCCTTCTAGCAGTGATGATGTTACCTAGCTGGGTAATGAAATATTTGCAAGAAAACAACCAAGCTCAGAGGACACTGAGGACCTTCCTCCTCCTCCTCCTCCTCCTCCTCCTCCTCTCCTTAAATCCTACTCCCTTGCAACACTGATAATGTTACCTAGTAGGGTAATGAAACGTCTGCAAGGAAACCACCAAGCTCAGAGAGCACCAAGGACCGTACCATTATCTATCTAGTAAAGGTAAATCACAGCCTGTCGTGTCGACTTGTTTTATTTAAGGAGTTGTAAGATATTCGCCAGGAAGCAGATCTGGGCACAGGCACATTTTCTTGAGCCCATGGTAATCCCGGTAGGGGGTGGGGGTGGGGTGGGTATCTTAATTTCCCAGATTAGCCTGATGTCCCTCTTTTTCGACAGAAAGCAAATAAATCATCACGAGAGAAAGACTGCGATACCTTTATTCTCCGCCTTTCATAATTCCAATGTTCTGTGAAATAGAGAGAGACGCTCCTTGTGCAAACACGTGAGAAGATATCTCATCATGGTTTAGTCATTGCCAGTTCCCAGCAGACAGAGACAAACACACCTCGGAAGCCGCTTCATCTGCTGACGTGACAGTCTTAAGAGTTCGGAGCAATGCAAGGAGTGAGAGACCCCCAGAACACGGCTTTCAGTTCTGTTCCAAGATGATCTGGAGAGCTTTTGTTGTTGTTCCCTTTGTTCGTCTCGTTTTACATTCCTCTTCACTTATTTATGAATAATAAAGCCCGAGGGAAAAATTTACCCCTCTGGGAAAAAACAAAACAAAACCAAGTTGCAGAATTTCCAGCCTTTTTAAAAAGGCTTCAAAGGCTTAAAAATTAGTTTTACATCCCTGTTTTTCTTCCAAGGTGACATGCATGCTCTGGTCTGCGAGAACGACCTTGGCAGACAAGAGGAAGAACTGCAGTTCTGACAGCCGTCGTAGAAAAAGGTATCTCACTAAAACACAATACAGTTCAAGAATGTCCCCTCAGGAAATCTCTCTGTGTGTGCCTCTCTGCTCTCTTCTCTCTCTCTCTCTCTCTCTCTCTCTCTCTCCTCTCTCTCTCTCTCTCTCTCTCTCTCTCTCTCTCTCTCTCTCTCTCTCTCTCTCTCTCTCTCTCTCTCTTCCTCTCTCTCTCTTTCTCTTTCTCCTCTCCTCTCTCTCTCTCCTCTCTCTCTCCTCTCTCTCTCTTTCTCTTTCTCCTCTCCTCTCTCTCTCTTCTCTCTCTCTCTGTCTCTCTCTCCTCTCTTCTCTCTCTCTCTGTCTCTCTCTCTCTGTGTCTGTCTCTCTCTCTCTCTGTGTGTGCCTCTTTCTCCTGTCCTCCCTCTCTCTCTTTCTCTTTTTCCTCTCTTCTCTCTCTCTGTTTCTCTGTGTCTTTCTCCTCTCCTCTCTCTCTCCTCTTTCTCTCTCTCCTCTCTCTCTCTTTCTCTCTCTCCTCTCTCTCTCTCTTTCTCCTCTCTTCTCTCTCTCTCTCTCTCTCTCTCTGTGTGTCTCTTTCTCCTCTCTTCTCTCTCCTCTTTCTCTCCTCTCTCTCTCTCTTTCTCTTTTTCCTCTCTTCTCTCTCTCTCTCTGTTTCTCTGTGTCTCTTTCTCCTCTCCTCTCTCTCTCCTCTTTCTCTCCTCTCTCTCTCTTTCTCTTTCTCCTCTCCTCTCTCTCTCTCTTTTGCTTCTTCTTGCTTCAGACCAAACAACAGATCTAAAATAATCCCACCGTGTTAAATGCACTTGAAAGCACACCATGGCAACACAAATTCATTGAGGGTTTTAAAAGCCCGCAAAAACACAGAAATTGTCAGGCAGATGTCTGCAGTGGGGAAAATTGAGTTGATCGCTTCAGAGGAGGAGATATTGCGGTGATGTATCAACAGTTGAAAATAACTTTATTGTCCCTGGCCAGGCATGGAGAACAGGACAACTTGAACATTTGGGGAAGAATATTGAAAAAGAGGTGATTTTTCTAACCCTCCCATGCTTTCTAGGTTACAAAATCAGCTCTTTGATTCGGGCCCAAGTAGTCTTCAAACCAGTGGACAGGATACAATATGAATGAGAAGTCGGTTCTTCATTCCATCTTTCAGTGTTTGGATTGATTTGGAGACGTTTCCCCCGCTGTTGTTGTCAAAAGCAGAATATTGGAGAGAATGAAATGAGTGTGTCTTGGGAGAGCAGAGCCAAAGGAAGAGGAGCCGGTAGGGAGAAGAAGGTGAAAAAAGATAGGCACGAGTAAAAAGATGACATGGAAGGGAAGAATGGTTGATTGCTCTAAGCTCTCTATGAGTGGTGTAATAAGCCCTTCCTTCCTTCCTTCCTTCCTTCCTTCCTTCCTTCCTTCCTTCCTTCCTTCCTTCCTCCCTCTTTCCTTCATTCCCTCCCTCCCTCCCTTCATTCCCATCTCCTCACCTACCTTCCTCCCTCCCTCCCTTTTTCCTTCCATTCCCTTCCTCCCCCCTTCCTTCCTTCCCATCTCCTTCCCACCTTCCTTCCTTCCTTCCTTCCTTCCTTCCTTCCTTCCTTCCTTCCTTCCTTCCTTCCTTCCTCCCTCCCTCCCTCCCTCTTTCCTTTCATTCCCTCCCTCCCTCCCTTCCTTCCCATCTCCTCACCTACCTTCCTCCCTCCCTCCCTCTTTCCTTCCATTCCCTTCCTCCCCCCTTCCTTCCTTCCCATCTCCTTCCCACCTTCCCACCTTCCTTCCTTCCTTCCCACCTTCCTTCCTTCCTTCCTTCCTTCCTTCCTTCCTTCCTTCCTTCCTTCCTTCCTTCCTTCCTTCCTTCCTTCCATTCCTTCTCTCCTTCCTTCCTTTCATCCATCCACCTATCATCTATCTATGTGGTCACTAAGAATAATAAAAAAAAACACGCTTTATGGCAAATAACCACCCAACGAATCGATCCCATTCCTCGTAGTTGCGCTGAACTCCTAGTGACTATATAGACAGGGCTGGGCAACTCTGACCCTGGAAAGCACTCGTGAACCTGCTCCTCTTCGGGGCTAAGAAAGCTTCCCTGAAGTTGTGCAACTAACTCCATCTCTCTTCCCAAAGGCCTCCCTGCCTTATTCGAAATGCATTCAGGAAAATCAATCAGACAAGGGCGATTAAATGGAATCTGCCTCCAGCCTCTGTCTCCTCCTCCTCCTCCTCCTCCTCCTCCTCCTCCTCCTCCCCCTCCACCCCTCCTCTTCCTCCCCCCTGAAGAAAGCTTTTGCTTGTTTTGTCTTACACACACACACACACACACACACACACACACACCAGCAATCAGCTGGTTTTGAACGAATCGATACTCCCTTTGGAAACGTTTCTCCCCGAAGGCCAGTGGCATTGAGATGAAAGCAAATGAGAATCAATTTTGACAGGGAACAAAAATCAGGAGCTGAAGCCGAAGAGAAGCTGGTTTTGTTTGGTGGCTGGAGATCCGGAGATCAGCTGGGGACCCAGACTAGAGAGCAGAGATCAGCATCATTGGGTGCTGCATTTTTTTTATAGCTATTGTAGATGCACCTCCCATTCATATTTATAACAGAGTAAAGGAAGGAGGAAAAGCATAGTAATTAACATCTCTCTCTCTCTCTCTCTCTTTATTATTATTAATCATCATCATCATCTTTCATTATCTTTCATTATTATCTATCACTATCATCATTATCTATTATCTTATTTTATTATTATTATCTATTATTATCTTTCATTATTTTTATTGTTGTTATTATTTATCACTATATCTATCTATGTTTCATTATTATTTTTATTTTTATTATTATTATCATTATCTCCAGTGCTTTTTTTGTAAAAGAAAAAGGTGCCGGAACTCACACATGTCATACAACCCATCTTGCTACCCTACAAGGTTCCATCCAAAAAAAAAGTGCCGGAACTCCGTTCTGAGCATTCTATAAGAAAAAAAGCCCTGATTATCTCTATATCTATCTATTTCAATCTCTGTCTGTCTCTCTCTCTCTCCTTACCTACCTGTCTACCTATCTCAATCCATCCAGCCATCTATCTATCTATCTATCTATCTATCTATCTATCTATCTATCTATCTATCTATCATCTATCTCAATCTCTCTGTCCGTCTCTCCTTACCTACCTGTATACCTATCTCAAACCATCTATCTATCTATCTATCTATCTATCTATCTATCTATCTTCATCTATCTCAATCTCTCTGTCCATCTCTCCTTACCTACCTGTCTACCTATCCTCAAAACCATCTATCTATATCCATCCATCCATCCATCCATCCATCCATCCATCCATCCATCTATCTATCTATCTATCTATCTATCTATCTATCTATCTATCTTGCATATTTGCCTGTCTCCACCAGGGCTGTCAAACTCGCCACAATCACATGACGTGTCGCGACGTATCGTGACTTTTCTGACGCTGCGACCGTCCTAAAGGTGAGTCAGCAGCCAAGCATCTTGTGACCGCGCAGATGCTGCAAATGGGCATAAGTTGCTTCTTTTCAGTGCCATTGTAACTTCGAGCCACCACTAAACAGGACTGTGGTTAAGTTGGGGACTGCCTGTGGCGGTGCCACATCCCACCTCTCCTGTCCCAGCCAGGGTGGAAGGTCTTCTTTCGGTGGGCTGTGTGACCGGTTCTTTGAGAATGGGCTGCCTGCAAAGAATTTGCACTTTCAAAAGCTGACAGGAGCCCATTTGGGAGTGCCCAGGAGCAGAGGAAAGCTCAGATGAGGTGAAGGAACA
This sequence comes from Vipera latastei, assembly GCA_024294585.1. Lineage (NCBI taxonomy): Eukaryota > Metazoa > Chordata > Lepidosauria > Squamata > Viperidae > Vipera > Vipera latastei. The sequence goes on along the minus strand of CM044368.1, from coordinate 4,753,175 downwards.
GCTGGCCTCACATCTGTTGCGGTTCAACATCCAGATGGTGGAGACCCGTGGCCCTCTGTGGCCACGCCTGGCCTCTGGCGTCAATTCTGGGCCTGGTTGAGTCATGGAAAACGTCTCAAGGTAAAATTAGCATCCATCAAAGCCATCCGGGATCTGGCTCAAACTTGGCTCTTTCTGCTGCCATCCCCGGGAAGGAAAGCTGCTCGGTTTCCATTCTCAAATAGGCAAAGAGTCCTTGCCGCCACGTCTTCCACCATATTAATCTTCCAGGCTTGTCAACCCCAGGAACTAATGCAGCAGTTGGCAGAGAAAGCACCGTTTGTGTAGCTTTTAAGTGCACCTTCTCTGACTGGGCAAATGCTACAAAAAAAAACAACACAACAAAAAAACTTTTCTTGGCACGCTGGGGTCCATGTCCCTTCATACCCTCTTTAGGAATGAAGGTAGAGCCAAGCTGAAAGTATTTGGACTTTGCCACTGTGGTGGGCTTGAGTGACAGTCAACAAGCTTTTGAGTTAAGGGGAAGGAAATCTTATTTATTTATTTATTTATTTTAATTCCATTTATATCCCGCCCTTCTCCGAAGACTCAGGGCGGCTTACAAGCTTAGCAGTAGCCTTCGTTCTATGTATATGCCTGCTTATTAGGGCTTTCACACACACACCCCCAAGCGGCATTATTACAAAATCAGCTTAATTGCCCCCAACAATCTGGGTCCTCATTTTACCTACCTGGGAAGGATGGAAGGCTGAGTCAACCTGAGCCTGGTGGGACTCGAACCTGCACTCATTGCAGGCAGCTGGTGTTACTTAAGGAGGCCTTAGCCCACTGCTCCACCAAGGCTCTGTATACCTACACACACGCGTGCACGCACAGAGAGACTTAATTAGTGGCTTTTTCAGGAGCCAATTGGCAGCCACAGCTCCTGCCCGCAAGGGGATCTTTCCAGAGGACTCAATGTAAAATTGCTAATAATGAGATCGCTGTGTCTCCCAAGGTATGACGCAAAAGGTTCCGGATGAAGTCAGCTGGAGGTTGAAGAAGCTGGTTAGGTTCAGATCCCAAATCTGAAAGGATTCTTGGCAGACCTGAACAATGGGCCTTATCCAACCAAATGAAATTTAACATGGAGAAAAGCAAGGTCTTACACTTGGGCAGGAAAAAAACCAAAGGTACAAGTAAAGATAAGGCGAAAACTGGCTCAGAAAGAGTAACTACGAGAGGGATCTTGGAGTCCCAGTGGACGATCACTTAAACACAAGCTAGCGTGTGCGGCGGCAGCCCAAAAAAAAGCTAAATACAATCCTGGGTTGTATAAACGGGGCACAGAATCAAAATCCCACGAAGTATTAGTACCGCTTTATAAAACCTTAGTAAGACCGCACCTGGAATCCTGCATCCAGTTTTGGTCTCCACATTACAAAAAAGATGTTGGGACTTTGAAAAACCAAAGCAGAGAAGACCAACTAAGATGATTAAGGGCCTGGAGACAAAAAACACACGAAGAATGAAGGTGAAGTTTCGTTCTCCGAGCTTGTGGGTTGGTTTCTGAATTTTCATTACCAGGCGAACATTCAGAAAACAACTCACAAGCTCGGAGAACAAATCTCCACCCTCATCCTACACCTGAGCTACGGATATTCACCACTACTGCATGTAAAGAACGGTTGCAGGAATTGGGTATGGCCAGTCTACAGAAAAGAAGGACTGAGGAGGACATGATAGCAGTGTTCCAGTATCTCAGGGGCTGCCCCAAAGAAGAGGGAGTCAAGCTATTCTCCAAAGCGCCCGAAGGCAAGACAAGAAACAATGGATGGAAACTAACCAAGGAGAGAAGCAACCTAGAACTAAGGCACAATTTCCTGACAGTGAGAACAATTAATCAGTGGAACATAAGTCGCCTTCAGAAGTTGTAGCTGCTTCATCGCTCAATGTTTTTGAGAAGAGACTTGACAGATACTTGTCTGAGATGGTATAGGTTCCCCTGCTTGAGCAGGGGGCTGGACTAGAAGACCTCCAAGGTCCCTTCCAGCTCTCTTCTGAATCAGAAGCATCTGGGCCAATATCTGACCTTCTTTTGCCTCTGGTTGGAATGAGCTGGTAGCGAATGATGGGGATCGTGCTGTTTGCGCGCCTGAGGTTTTTACTGTTGGTTGGAAGAAAAAGCCAGGGTTAGGGAGATTGAAATTCTGATTTGGGAATAAAGCAACTCTCTTGATTAGCCTTGCAAGGAAGTGCTGCCAGAACAATCAAGGTTAACAAGAGAAAGGTGAGTCAGTCCCAGTTAAGTGAAAAATGAAGGGGCCATAAATATTTATTCCTCTCTGCCAATGGCAACTCCTAAGGAGATTTTATTACCGACAGACAAGCAATAGGGAACCGACAGCCGAACGCTTGTGCATTCTTTCTTAGTCTTCATCTCCATCTCTAAAAAAAAACATGCACGCACAGATTAAAATCTCGCACACATCTACGCACCACCAGATCAGCGAGGCGAAAGCTCGGGTTTCGCCCAGCATGGGAGAAAAGCTATCAAACTCGATCAGAAGGGCTACAGAGCTGTGAAGGAACACTGGTGCTTTCTTACTCAACCCCTGCAAAATATATATATATATATATATATATTCATTCTGCTTCCAGCTACACTGGGGGAGAACGAAAAGCACTCAAAAGCGAAGGACGCTGAGTTGGGAAATCACGTATGTCAGAGGTTTTGTTTCGGCGGCTGCTTTTCCGTTTGTTTTTTTTTTGTTTTTTTTTTACACTCAAGCTGTTTCCCGCTCAATTTTGTTAAGATTCAAGTCTGTGGATTTAAAACAAACAAAACAAAACATCTGGCTGAGCCCGGCAACTTGCTGCCTTTCCTTACTTACTGTTCTTTTTTGTTGGATGGAAAATCGATGGCTTTTGATCTGAAGGAGAAGAACGTTCTCGCATCCAAGTCCCGAGGGGTTTAGAATTTTAAAATAGGATAGAGATGGAAGGGACCTTGGAGGCCTTCTAGTCCAGCCCCCTGCTCAAGCAGGAGAACCTATGCCATTTCAGATAAGTGCCTGTCTGGTCTCTTCTTAAAAACCTCCAGTGATGGAGCACCCGCAACTTCTGGTGGCAAGTCGTTCCACTGGTTTAATTGTCCTCGCTGTTAGGAACTTTCTCCTTAATTCCAGGTTGCTTCTCTCTTTGATTAGTTTCCATCCATTGTTTCTTCTCCTGCCTTCTGGTCCTTTGTCCTCTTTGTGACAGCCTCTTAAATACTGGAATGTTACCCCTATTTCTTCTTTTCTTTAAAAAGGTAAAGGTTCCCCCGCACATGCGTGCTAGTCGTTTCCGACTCTAGGGGCCGGTGCTCATCTCCGTTTCAAAGCCGAAGAGCCAGCGCTTGTCCGAGGACGTCTCCGTGGTCATGTGGCCGGCATGACTAGACGCCAAAGGCGCACGGAACGCTGTTACCTTCCCACCGGAGTGTTCCCTATTTTTCTACTTGCATTTTTACGTGCTTTCGAACTGCTAGGTTGGCAGAAGCTGGGACGAGTAACAGGCGCTCACTCTGCTACGCGGCACTCGGGATTCGACCCGCCAAACTGCCGACCTTCTGATCGACAAGCTCAGCGTCCTAACCCACTGAGCCACCAAGCCCAAATTCCCTAAGCGGTTCATGGAAGAGAAAGTGAGAGAGAGAGAGTCTGATGTCTTTTTTGGGGGTGCTATAGAATTGGGGGAAGCTGGAGAAACAATGTCACAGTGGCACCTTGACATGAGAGAGGCACCAAATGTCCATTTTTCAGCCCAATCCCAGGAATCCACTTTTGCCTGGACAATATAGACGTGTCCAGTTGAGCTTCCTCCGCATCGGACTTGCGCAAAGGCACAGGAGCTGGGAGACAGCAGAAGGCTACTGTTCTCCTCTGAGTATCTTCGGATGCTCCTCCTTGCCCCTGTCTAGAGATCTCCTGAATAAATATTTGAAAATGTAATTGGAGTCACTGAGGATCTTAACAGGATTTAAACACTAACGCAGCACACCCCGGGCTCTGCCAATGGTTAGATAATGGATGGCAATAGATGGGATTGGAAACGGAGATATTAACAGTGGTGACCCCAGAGCCCAGACGGCTTCTGATTCCAACTTCTCCGCAGCAGGGAAAGCAACCAAGTGATGGAGCCCTCAAACGGTGTCAGACCCCCATAACTCACTGACTTGATGATTGCAGGACCAGGGGTAACTGGAGGATTTGCCTGCCCCGTGCGCCTTCCGGCATGGTGGACAGCAAAGGTTGGATCGGGGGGGGGGTTTTTGGAGAGGAAAAGGTGAGGTGCTATCCTGGTCTTCTCCTTGTCCAAACGAGGAGGAGAAGAGAACAAACAAGAGAAAGCGTGAGGGCATCCGTGTCTTAATGCTGTGTTGCAGGTTGATTCTGCCGACTGCCAGCAGTTCGATTCTCACCTGCTCAAGGTTGATTCAGCCTTCTGTCCTTCTGAGGTTAGTAAAATGAGGACTTAGGTTGTTGGGGGGGGGGCAACAGGCTGACTCTCTAAACACTTAGAGAGGGCTGTAAAGCACTGTGAAGCAGTAGATAAGTCTATTGCTTTCTATCTATCTATCTATCTATCTATCTATCTATCTATCTATCTATCTTACAGTATCTATCTTACAGTATCTATGTCTATATCTATCTATCTATCTATCTATCTATCTATCTATCTATCTATCTACAATATATCTATCATCTCTCTTACAGTTATCATCTATCTATCTATCTGCAATATCTCTATCTCTCTATCTTACAGTATCTATCTATCTATCTATCTATCTATCTATCTATCTATCTATCTATCTATCTATCTATCTATCTACAATATATCTCTATCATCTCTATCTATCTATCTATCTATCTATCTATCTATCTATCTGCAATATATCTCTATTATCTCTATTTATCTATCTATCTTTCAGTATCTATCTATCTATCTTACAGTATCTGTCTGTCTGTCTGTCTGTCTGTCTGTCTGTCTGTCTGTCTGTCTGTCTAAGTGCTATTGCTAGCACCATTGTTGTCTTCTCTGATGCTTTTCCAACTCCCGGCCTTTGGATTTCCTGATGGTGTCTCATCCCAGGAGAAACTCCACCCACCCCCACCCACCCCAATCCCCTGTCCTTTGAAAAACAGCTTTGCTGAATCCCTGCCTCCTTTAATAACAAAGAGGCGATAGAAAAGCTTTCCGGAGAACAACCTGAAAAACAGAGGGAAATAAAAGCCTTCTGATTCAATCGAGGCGATGCTCCCAGCTAGCAAAAGCCTTGCACAGGTTGATGGAGTTGACAGCCTGCGCCACGGATGCCCTCGCTCTTTCTCTTGTTTGTTCTCTTCTCCTGCTTGTTTGGACAAGGGGCAGACAAGGATAGCAGCTCACCTTTCCCTCTCCGAAAATGATCCAGTCTCGCTGCCCACCAGGCCGGAAGGCACACCGTGGACGTGAGCAAAATCCTCAAATAACTTCACCTCAATCTGTCTCAAGCAAAAGGCATTTTAACAGCCCTGAGGGGACCTGAGGCCTCGTTTCATCTGCAATGGGTCCAGCCCTTCTTAGCTGCAGAGTGGAGAGACCTCCCCAGGTGCCCGATTTCAAACATATCAGAATCTCCTTGCCGCTCATCAACTGAACAAGACGATTGATGTGCCCGAAATCTCTTTTGCAATTTCTTTCAACCGCCACTGCTCTCAGATGGATGTGTGTGTGGTGGGGGGAAAGAAAATAATAACAATTTTTGTGGTTGTTGCTGTTGTTTTTTCCTTGGTTGCTTCTCTTTCTCCCTCTCAACCTTGGAAAAGTTTCATTAGCAACATGGGAGGAATTAATTTGGGTCACACTCGAACGCCGCCGGGCTGAAATGCGTGTTTTTGGACCGATGCGCAGGAACATAATTACGCTTCTCAATTTATAGAATTAATATCGGATAGAAACAAATGCAGTTCTGTGATGTTTTTTCCCCCCAGAATGGCTGGATGAGATGAGAAGGAGGAGGAGGAGGAGGAGGAGGAGGAGGAGAACAATGATGGTGATGCAGGAAGGAAAAATCGATTAAAAATGACTATCCGCACGAAAACAATGGATGAAGCATACTCGGGTTTTGCAGAAACCAAGCACGAGGGGCAGCATTGCAAACGTAAGGCGTAAGTCTGCAGAAACATGTACCCGATTGCATCAAAATCGAATTAAGTGTGAGAGTAATGAGCAAGTGGGCCCCTGGAATTCAGCTACCTGCCCAGTTTCACAGCCAACAAAGAAATAGAGAATAATAGAGTTGGAAGGGACCATGGAGGTCTTCTAGTCCAACCCCCTGCTCAAGCAGAAGACCGGGCCTACAGCGTTCTGTACAAGTGGAATAATAACAGAATAACAGAGTTCCAATCCACCCCCACCCGCTGCACGATCAGGAGAGTCTATACCATTTCAGACAAGTAACTGTCCAGTCGCTTCTTGAAACTTTCTAAGTGATGGAGCACCCACAACTTTTGGAGGCAAGTCGTTCCACAGATTGGCTGTTCTCACCCTTAGGATTTTTCTCCTTAATTCTAGGTTGCCTCTCTCCGTGGTGAGGAGAGTAAGTAGTTATTTAAACTCTTCTTGAAAACCTCCAGTGATGGAGGCCCCCACGACCTCTGAGGAAAAATCATCATTGGTAGGTGGCTCTACTTTCTCCGCTTTAAAATCAAGGACCCTCTTTTGCGTGAAATTTAATCCGTCATCAAATATAATAATCAATCGAATATAATCAAGGAGAGAAGCCAGCTAGAACTAAGAAGAAATTTCCTAACGGTGAGAGGAGTCAAATCGGTGGAACGGCTTGCCTTTGGAAGTTGTGGGGTGCTCCATTGCTAGATGTTTTCCAGAAGACATCAAGCAACGATTTGTCTGAAATGGTAGAGACTCTTTTGCTCATGCCAGGAAGTTGGACTAGATGACCTCCATCGCCCCTTCCAACCCTGCTATTCCATTTTTCTATATTCTAATCATTATAGGCATTTTGCTCACCTTTGGGCAAGGTTAACATCTGCCACCATCCCCAGCTGGGGAAAAAAAAAAGCTCGAATCTAGCATACAGGGAAAATGGGAATAATCTTTCATTCATTTTTCGTCTCTTGTTCTCCAGCTCTTGAAAAACAGGTGATTTTGTTCGCACTGATTTTGCTTGTTTCTCCCCAATTCTTAATAGCCCATCTCCTGTGCTTTTTGGCTCCCGCCCCCCCAATAAAAAAAAATCCACTTTAATCCATTGTTCCATGTTGTTGGTTTTTCTCCTGCTTCCGGTGCCAAACGGGGCCGTGATAAGTCTCATTATGGAATCTCTTGTTTACGAGGTCAGTAGTAAGCACCTTTCTACAAGCGACACTTTTGTTCGCTGGTGAATTGGCATTTAGAATTCATTGGAAGAAGAAGCAAAATAAATATATAAATCTCCCTTTCGAAAGGCAGCAGCTGTTCCTCACAGAACAGAGAAAAGCCTCCGCGAATCAAGTCATTGCTTAAAAGTTGCGTCGGAGGGTTGGTGTGGCTTCAAAAGTGACGTGCGAATGCAAAGGATAAAGCCTCAAGGTTTTCGGGACTTGTGTGTGTTTTCTTCAGATCTTATTGAATGTAGCCTAGAGAATCTTGTCACAAATGTTCACTATTACACTGTGAAGGTCTCCTTATGTTCTATTTTGTGTGTGTGTGTGTGTGTGTGTGAACACACAAATGGCTGCAAGAACTTAGATAAAACGTAGATATAACATATAACTTAGATAGAACATCATCAGAGATTGAAGGGACCGTGGAGGTCTTCTAGTCCAACCCACCTATACCATTTCAGACAAGTGACTATCCAGTCTCTTCAAAAAAGCCTCCAGTGATGGAACACCCACAACGTCTGGAGGTAGGCCGTTCCAAAGGTTGGCTGTTCCCAACGTTAGGAATCTTCTCCTCAATTCTAGGTTGCCTCTCTCCTTGATTAGGAGAGTAAATAGTTATTTAAACTCTTCTCGAAAACTCCAGTGATGGAGCACCCACAACTTCTGGAGGCAAGCCGTTCATCTGGTTACGAAATTTCTCCTGAATTCCAGGTTGCTTCTCTCCTTGGTTAGTTTCCATCCATTCCTTCTCGTCTTGCCCTCTGGTCCTTTGGAAAAATAAGTTGACCCTCTCTTCTTTGTGGTAATCTCTCAAATACTGGAACACCGCCTTTGTTGTTCTAGTCTCACACTCCAATCTGCTTTGGTGGTTTTTCTCTTCATGGGTCTTCTGCAGGAGGAATGGGTTGGGCTGACAAAAATAGTCCCCAGGTGTTGTTGTTTTTTTTTTGGTCCGTGGAGCCTCAAGAGGTGTAGAGGTCTCTCTTTGAATGCCGAACACTCCTCCCTTTGAACAGGTTCCTGTAACGGATAGATGTCACTCATGGGTTGGGATGTTGCTCCCCTTAGCGTGAGCACATGTGAGTGAAAACCATCAAGACACGTCCGTTTGGCTGCCTTATTTGATGTTGCTTTCTTTTTAAGGGATAACACAACAACATAACGGGACGCGGTGGCTCAGTGGGTTAGGACGCTGAGCTTGTCGATCAGAAGGTCGGCAGTTTGGCGGGTCAAATCCCGAGTGCCGTGTAGCAGAGCGAGCGCCTGTTACTCGTCCCAGCTTCTGCCAACCTAGCAGTTCGAAAGCATGTAAAAAATGCAAGTAGAAAAATAGGGACCACTATCGTGGGAAGGTAACAGCGTTCTGTGCGCCTTTGGCGTCTAGTCATGCTGGCCACATGACCACGGAGACGTTCTCGGACAAGCGCTGGCTCTTCGGCTTTGAAACGGAGATGAGCACCGGCCCCTAGAGTCGGAAACGACTAGCACGCATGTGCGGGGGAACCTTTACCTTTTTACAACAACATAGAATGAGCTGGTTGGCTCAATTATCTTCCTGTTTGGGAAGCATGATAGAGACATCATTGCCAACCCCACCTATTATTATGGAAGGTTGTCTGAAGTCTCAAATATGGAATGAATCTCTGAGGTTGATCCAGAGAACCATCCAACCTTGGCTTCCCCCCACCCCCCAGCAGATGGGCGGACTGAAAGAAGGGATCATACTTTAAAGCACTTACGGAATTTTCCTAGGAATTCCAGGGCTTCATTGTTTAAAAAGCCTTTTAAGATCTGATTATTATTTTTTTGTGGCAGTCTTTTCTTTTTTTAAAAAAAAAATAACTTTTTGAGCCCATGGCAAGAACCGTCTTCGTTCTCTTTCTTTGTAAATGCAAAAACTTAAATGGTTTTGAAAGATTCTTTTTTGTGAGCATTGCTTCTAAAGAAACAGCTTAAAAGTCCTTAAATTAATAAAACAAAATAAAATAAGGGATCATTCAGGAGGTTTATCAGTCCTATAATCAGCCAATAACCCTTTTCATTTGATGGGGGTCTTAGTATAGTATTGTTTTTCTTTTCTTAAAAAAAAATTCAAATTCTTTTCATTTCCTTTTGGAACAGAGGTATTTTAAACCCTTTTCCCTATCTAAATGTTTTCACATCTTAGTCTCTCCTCTTTTTTTTTCATTCCGGCTCTTTCTAAAAGCAGTGCTTTTGCATTTTTCTTCTTTTTTTAAAAAAAGGCTCCACGGTGATGAATTACATGTAATTTTATTGGACTTTTTCGTGATGGTGAAATAATTCATTTCTTTTTTATTTTAAGTCTTTGGAAAAGACTCAGGGAGGGTTTATGCCGTGAGTCATTCCATATTTTTTTTTATAAGTCCTTTAGGGAGGGAGGGGGAAAAATCTCTCTTGTTTTTTTTTGGTTTTTTTGAATAAAAACAGTGGGGAAGAGAAAAAGGCCAGCGGAATATCACAGTTTAAAAAGTGCACGAAGAGGAGGGAATGAAGAAACAGATGGCGAGAAAAGGACAATGTAAGGGAAATGGATATGGGGAAGAATCAAGCAAAGAACAGATGAACCATTCATAATCCAGAAGATCATTCATGATTTACCCGATAGCCATCTGGGCTCAGAAACTATACAGGCCCAAACTCACCAAGGAGAGATGCAACTTAGGAACTAAGGAGAAATTTCACGACAGTCAGTGAGAAAAATCGATCAGTGGAACGACTCGCCTTCGGAAGTTGTGGGTGGGTGCCCCCCCCACTGGAGGTTTTCCAGAAGAGACGGGACAACCCTTTGTCTGAAATTGTATAGGGTCTCCTGCTTGAGCAGGGGTTAGACTAGAAGACCTCCCAGGTCCCTTCCAACTCGGATGACGTTCTGTGCTCTATGTTTTGTTAGTTAACCACCCAGAGACGCTGGGAATCAGGCAGCGTACAAATTTAATAAATTATGATTAGGGTTGTTTGTACAAGTCAACCCAATGTTTAGACTGGATTTGCCAGTTTGGCCCATCTATCCCACGGGTGTCAAACTGCTGGCCCACGGGCCAGAAGCGTCATAGAGAAACCGCGCCCACCTCATTACCCGCAATGGGGGAAAAAGTCATGCTATGTCACAACACGTTGCGAGTTTGACACCCCTGATCTATCCGGTCCTTCCCAAAGACCTCGGACAGACAGATGTTGTTCCTTGATGATGTTCAAGGTCTGGTTGCAGGATGTAAGCCATTCTAAGTAAAACTGCCTTTTGCAATTGACTTATAGGGATGTTGATGGAAGTCCAAATATTGTGGCTCCATCGCATGCTCAGCCAGATGCTTAGACCTGGGACAGGCAAATGTTGATTGATGGAGGAGAGAGAGGGGGGAAGACACAGAGAGAGAGAGAGAGGAGAGAAAGAGAGGGAGAGACAGGAGAGAGAGACGAGAGAGAGAGAGAGAGAGAGAGAGAGAGAGAAGAGAGAGAGAGAGAGAGAGAGAGAGAGAGAGAAGATAGAGGGAGGAGAGAAAGATGAGAGAAAGACAGAGGGAGGAGAGAGAGAAAGAGAGAGAAGAGAAAGAAAGAGATGAGAGAGAGACAGAGACAGACAGAGACAGAGAGAGGAGAGAGTGAGAGACAGAGGAGAGAGATGAAAGAGACAGAGTGAGAGAGGAGAGAGAGAGGAGAGAAAAAGAGGGAGAGAGAGAGGAGAGAGAGAGAGAGAGAGAGAGAGAAGATAGAGGGAGGAGAGAAAGACGAGAGAAAGAGACAGAGGGAGGAGAGAGAGAGAAAGAGAGAAGAGAGAAAGAAAGAGACGAACGAGAGAGACAGAGAGAGAGAGAGAGAGACAGAGAGAGAGACAGAGACAGAGAGAGACCCATAAATACATTTACATTGGGAGGGGTAATTAGGCAGCCCTGGCTAAGCAGCATGAAGCAAGCCTTCAAGGAGATTATCCGCCTTTGCATACAATTAACCCTTCTTTTAAGGAAAGCCATTCTTTTGATGTGTCCCTAACGCATTTGGCAGAGGGAGGCATTTTAGCTTAATCTGGAGCTTTTTTTTGTTGTTTGTTTAATGGTTGGAGAGTGGCTGCTTTTCCTCTCTAATTAAAATAGTTAAATAATTAAAAATTTAAATTTTGAAAAAGCCAGGGCTCTGCTTTGGTTCATGAGCAGCAGAGAGCACGCACGAAAATGTAGAAAGTCTGTTGTGGTCTGTTCTTTTGGGACCTGAGAGATGAGAGACAAAGCTTGCCCTGTTGGATTTCAGCCGTGCGCGTCTTGGCAAGGACCTGGGATGTAAGGAGGGCATCCGGTGGGGTGGAGTGGGGTGGAAAAGGGCAGAAAAAAGTGGGCGGGTCAGGAGAGGAGACCAAAAAAGGAGAAGATTTGTAGCTCCGGGTTGAAATGAAGGGTGCCCTCTGAGTTTGGGGGTTTTCTCGCAGACGTTTCATGAGCCAAACTAGGTAACATCATCAGTGCTAGAAGGGAGTTTGTGGAATGATGGAGGAGGAGGAGGTGGAAGAGGAGGAGGAGGAGGAGGAGGAGGAGGAGGAGGAGGAGGAGGAGGAGGAGGAAGATGTGGGGTCCTTGGTGCCCTCTGAGTTTGGGGGTTTTCTTGCAGATGTTTCATGACCCAAACTAGGTAACATCATCAGTGCTAGAAGAGAGTTTGTGGAATGATGGAGGAGGAGGAGGAGGAGGAGGAGGAGGAGGAGGAGGAGGAGGAGGAGGAGGAGGAGGAAGACTGTGGGGTCCTTGGTGCCCTCTGAGTTTGGGGGTTTTCTTGCAGATGTTCCATGACCCAAACTAGGTAACATCATCAGTGCTAGGAGGGAGTTTGTGGAATGATGGAGGAGGAGGAGGAGGAGGAGGAGGAGGAGGAGGAGGAGGAGGAGGAGGAGGAGGAGGAGGAGGAGGAGGAGGAAGATGTGGGGTCCTTGGTGCCCTCTGAGTTTGGGGGTTTTCTTGCAGACGTTTCATGACCCAAACTAGGTAACATCATCAGTGCTAGAAGAGAGTTTGTGGAATGATGGAGGAGGAGGAGGAGGAGGAGGAGGAGGAGGAGGAGGAGGAGGAGGAGGAGGAGGAGGAGGAGGAGGAGGAGGAGGAAGACTGTGGGGTCCTTGGTGCCCTCTGAGTTTGGGGGTTTTCTTGCAGATGTTCCATGACCCAAACTAGGTAACATCATCAGTGCTAGGAGGGAGTTTGTGGAATGATGGAGGAGGAGGAGGAGGAGGAGGAGGAGGAGGAGGAGGAGGAGGAGGAGGAGGAGGAGGAGGAGGAGGAAGACTGTGGGGTCCTTGGTGCCCTCTGAGTTTGGGGGTTTTCTTGCAGATGTTCCATGACCCAAACTAGGTAACATCATCAGTGCTAGGAGGGAGTTTGTGGAATGATGGAGGAGGAGGAGGAGGAGGAGGAGGAGGAGGAGGAGGAGGAGGAGGAGGAGGAGGAGGAGGAGGAGGAGGAGGAGGAAGACTGTGGGGTCCTTGGTGCCCTCTGAGTTTGGGGGTTTTCTTGCAGATGTTCCATGACCCAAACTAGGTAACATCATCAGTGCTAGGAGGGAGTTTGTGGAATGATAGAGGAGGAGGAGGAGGAGGAGGAGGAGGAGGAGGAGGAGGAGGAGGAGGAGGAGGAGGAGGAGGAGGAGGAGGAGGAGGAGGAGGAGGAGGAGGTCTGTGGGGTCCTTGGTGCCCTCTGAGCTTGGTGGTTTTCTTGCAGGCGTTTCGTGACCCAAACTAGGTAACAGCCTCAGTTCTCTGCTCAAGGAGAGGAGAAACCACCTCCTGGTCTCAAGTAGCATCCTGGCTGAAGTTGGCCGGACTGCACCTTCACCTCTGCCGAGCCCCGAACTGTATCAACCCGTCTCTTGGCAACCGGGAGGCGCGTCACTTCCTGAGCAGCTTTCTGCCAAGAGGTTGGTCCCTCCAGCCTGGCGGCTCGGCAGAGCGAAGGGGCGCTCAACAGTTGGAGAAAAGTCTCGGGCCGGGAAGAGCGAGGAGTCCCGTCGGCAGAAAGAGGCGATTTGGGCAAGCTCGGGCGAGGCGCCGGTGGTTCTCCAGAGTGTTTGAAGAGGGGTGTGTGTGTGTGTGTGTGTGTGTGTGGAAACAGGCAGGGCAAACCTTTGCACAACAGCCAGTTAGGAGACCTGGTGTGGTCGTCGCTCTTTGGGGGAAGCGGAGTTGTGCGCCAAGCAGGAGGCGTCGGGCAGTTGGGAGCTTGGAGATGGAGGCGCTCCGCGGAAGGCAGAGAGGCGAGCTGGCCGCGGACGGCTCGGCCATGGATCCCATCCTCCACGCCTGCCTGAGCCACCCCCAGCTCTGAACTCTCTCTCCCCTCCCCCTTCCGTCCTTCCTCCCCCTCCCTCCCTCTCTCCCTCCCTCTTTCTCTCTCCCTCCCTTCCGCCCTCTCTCTCTCTCCGTCCCTCCCCCCTCTTTCTCTCTCTCTCTCCCCCTCTCCTTTTTCCTCTCTCTCTCTCCCTTCACCCCTCTCTCTCTCCCTCTCTCTCTCTTCCGCCCCTCCTTCCCCCTCTCCTCCTTTCTCTCTTTCTCTCTCCCTCTCTCTTCTTTTTTCTCTCTCCCTCCCTCCCTCCCGTCCGCCCTTTCTCTCTTCCCCTCCTCTTCTTGCAAAGGGCAAGCCAAGACTTTCGCCGCCGCAGGGGAAGAAGCGACGCCGGCCAGGAGCCAGATCGCCTACGCCTTTCTCCGGAGCGCTCCTATCCCTCCGCCAACCTATCCCGGGGGTCTCCTTTCGCTTCTCCGGCTGCTCCGCTTCCCCCGATGGCTCCCGTGCCCTTCCGGCTAAGGGGGGCGAGGAGGAGGGAGCCCCCCGAGTGAGCGGCCCGCCGTCCAGCTGTCTTCCGATGCCCAGCTCCCCAGCGGCCGCCCAGGATCCGTCTCTCTCTCCCTCTCTCTGGCCGGAGGCGATGAGCGCAGACTTGGACCGTCTGTCGGTGGGTTCGCGCGCCTCCAGCGCCTCTTCCTCGTCTTCCTTCGACGGAGCGGGCAAGGGGGCCGCGGGACAGGCCGGGTTCAGGAGCGGGGGACCCGGACCCGGCATCCGGCTACTGTCGGCCAACGTGCGGAAGCTTCACGGGGCGCTCAACCAGCTGCTGAGCGAAGGCGAGCGCGAGCAGTTCATCCACTGCCTGAACGTCTATCACTGCCGGCGGAATGTCTACGACTTGGTGCAGACGCTCAAAGTCCTGCTGGACGGTCCGGAGAAGAGGCAGCTGCTGCCTATGCTCCGCCTGGTCATCCCTCGCTCGGACCAGCTCCTCTTCGACCAGTACACCTCGGAGGGGCTTTACTTAAAGGCGGGCTTCTTGCCCAGCGCTGGGCCAGGAGGGTACGAGGGCGCCGGGTCTTCCCGCCTCCTCCCTTCGCCCGGCGCTGCCTCCTCCTCCTCTTCCTCCTCCTCCTCCCGCTTTCCCTCTCCCATCCCGGCTGCCCGTTTGTGGCCTCCCTCTTTGGCCTCCGGCAGGCTCCGGCAAGACTTCAGCACCACCGCGGACGGGACAGCTCCCGCGGAGCCTGCAGCTGGCTTGGAGGACCTTCGAGCAGAGGTCAGGCAGGTGACCTTCAAAAGGCAAAAAGCGCAAGAAGGCTTGGGCTTCAGCATCCGAGGAGGCTCCGAGCACGGCGTTGGCATCTACGTCTCCCTGGTGGAGCCGGGCTCCTTGGCCGACAAAGAAGGCCTTCGGGTGGGAGACCGGATCCTGAAGGTCAACGACAAGCCGCTGGACAAGGTGACCCATACGGATGCTGTCAAGGTGAGGAGGGGGCCCAGCCCGAAGCCGCCGACATCAACCTCCCCCTGTGCCAATGCTTGTCAATCTGACTTGCCATGTTTTGTTGGCCTTGGTTCTAAGTATTGTTTTTCTCCTTCTCTTAACCGAAGCAGAGTGGCAGAGAAAACGTAGTGGTTAAGACTAAGGAGAGCTTGGCCAAAATTTATCCCATTCCAGGTCCCAGAAACCTCCAGAATGAGAGGAGATGGCCGACAAGTACGGAATGGGCCAAACCTCCCAAGGTGTTAGATCTGCTTTCTCCAACAAAGGGTCCACCAAGGAAAGAATCCTTGGTGCTCTCTGAGCTTGGTTCTTTCCTTGCAGATGTTTCATTTCCCAAGCTAGGAAACATCCTCAGTTGCTAGCCCTGAGATGTTCCCTACTTTGGGTGATGAAAGGTCTGCAAGAAAGCAACCAAGCTCAAAGATCACCAAGGACCCCTCATTTCAACCCTGAGCCACAAAGATTCTCGCAAGCGAGTTAGGTTTAACTGGACGTCTCTAAGCATTGGCTAGAAGTGGAATTAGTTGACTAAGCATTGGCTAAGAATCGTGTCCTCTTTGGAAGTTGGCTTGCCTGAGAGAATTCAGTGTTAGGAACCTAAATGAAAAATCTATTTATATATGCCTTGGTGGAGCAGTGGGCTAATGCCTCCTTAAGTAACACCAGCTGCCTGCAATTAGTGCAGGTTCGCATCCCACCAGGCTCAAGGTTGACTCAGCCTTCCATCCTTCCGAGGTAGGTAAAATGAGGACCCAGATTGTTGGGGGCAATTAAGCTGACTTTGTAATAATGCCGCTTGGGGTGTGTGTGAAAGCCCTAATAAGCAGGCATATACATTAGAATGAAGGCTACTGCTAAGTTTGTAAAGCCGCCCTGAGTCTTCGGAGAAGGGCGGGATATAAATGGAATTAAAATAAAATAAATATATATATATACCGTATATATATATCAGTGATGCAAAAGAACACTGAGGCTAGCTTGATTTTCTTGGATTTTGGGACGTAAATTTGAGCAGTGTGCTGGAGTTTTTTAGGGCACTTTCCTCAATGGAAAAGTTCGATGTCTCTGTCAGATGTGACTCAGGAACAAATCTAAAATTGTGTTGGTCAGTGGTCTGGGTGAAACTCAGAATATTAGCAACTGTTGTACCCAGGGTTTTTTTTTTCTCATAGAACGCTCAGAACGGAGTTCCGGCACCTTTTTTGGATGGAACCTTGTAGGGTAGGCAAGGCGGGTTGTATGACATGTGTGAGTTCCGGCACCTTTTTCTTTTACAAAAAAAGCATTGGTTGTACCCAATGAGAATAGCACAGGTAATTTTAATTTAATCTTTAAAAAAAAAAAGCTGGCAAGCTTAGGTTTGGGGGAAGATGGGGAGAGCGGAAAGGTAAGAAAAGAGGCTGAAGGCAAACCACCTTGCCCGCCCGTTAAGATCTTTTCACACGTTATGTGGAGCTTAGATTTACCGACCAAGAAAACTGCAGAGTCAGTTTTCATTTCTGCAGTTCGTAGATGTGTTCCAGCAAATGCTTCTTCACACTTCTTCGGATTTGCATTTTTGCATGTTGCCGGGGACTGCAAACATGTCTTCAAAGTTACACCTCAGGGTGCATTCGAAACACCTTTTTATAAAGGCCATGTTAATCCAGCATCCTTGACGTGGTGAACAAATGCATCCTTTTCTGGGTGCTCAAATACAACGTGACAGAATCCCTAGGGATTCTTGCAAAACTAGCACAAACTTAGAATAACTTTATTCTCACTTTAAACGTACACTACTAATCGGCATACATTAAAATGAAATGTCATTGCCTGCAGCTCTCAAAAGGGTCACCACCTCCAATGTACACTGTTTCCCTATGTACACATATAAAAATGCACTGGGCATGATTTAATGATGAGTAAGAACACATGTAATAAAATTAATTTTAAAAGGATTATTAAAAAGATCTAAAAAGTATTTATCTGATTTACGTTTCTGATGAATCCCCAGTGATGCTGCCCAGAATCTAGCCACCTGTGCTGTAATCACAGCCCGTTAACCCTTAAAAAGCAGCCACTGGAGATAAGATAGATAGGCTTAAGATACAGAAGATAGGCTTAAGATACAGGAGGATCTGGACAGACTCGAACACTGGGCACTATCTAACAAAATGAAATTCAATGGTGAAAAAAGTAAGGTTCTACATTTAGGCAGGAAAAATCAAATGCACAGGTATAGTATAGGTGGTACCTTGCTCGATAGTAGTAACTGTGAGAGGGATCTCGGAGTCCTAGTGGATAATCACTTAAATATGAGCCAGCAGTGTGCTGCAGCTGCCAAAAAAGCCAACACAGTGCTAGGCTGCATTAACAGAGGGATAGAATCAAGATCACCTGAAGTACTAATACCACTTTACAATGCCTTGGTAAGGCCACACCTGGAATACGGCATCCAGTTTTGGTCACCACAATGTAAAAAAGATGTCGAGACTCTAGAAAGGGTACAGAGAAGAGCAACAAAGATGATTGGGGGACTGGAGGCTAAAACGTATAGGGAACGGTTGCTGGAATTGGGTATGTGTAGTTTAATGAAGAGAAGGGCGAGGAGTGACAGGATAGCAGTGCTCCAGTATCTCAGGGGCTCCCCCAAAGAAGAGGGAGTCAAGCTATTATCCAGAGCACCTGAAAGCAGGACAAGAAGCAACGGATGGAAACTAGTCAAGGAGAGAAGCAACCTAGAACTAAGGAGACTTTTCCTGACAGTTAGAACTATTAATCAGTGGAACAACCTCCCTCCAGAAGTGGTGAATGCTCCGACACTGGAAGTTTTCAAGAAGAGACTGGACAGCCATTTGTCTGAAATGGTATAGGGTTTCCTGCCTTAGCAGGGGGTTGGACTAGATGACCTCCAAGGTCCCTTCCAACTTTTTCTTCTTCTTCTTCTTCTTCTTCTTCTTCTTCTTCTTCTTCTTCTTCTTCTTCTTCTTCTTCTTCTTCTTCTTCTTCTTCTTCTTCTTCTTCTTCTTCTTCTTCTTCTTCTTCTCCTTCTCCTTCTCCTTCTCCTTCTCCTTCTCCTTCTCCTTCTCATTATTATTATTATTATTATTATTATTATTATTATTATTATTATTATTATTATTATTATTATTATTATTATTATTATTATTATGTAGTGTCAGAACAGCCAGGATACCTATAGATTATTGTGAGGATATAGTTTTTTTGAATATTTCTATAGAAAGAGCATCGAAGGAGTACGTGTCCAATGGTGTCCACCTCTCCTCAGCCACAGGACCAGAGTCTTTCAGTCAATGGTATCTTTTTTATACTTGCCATGCAGGACGGCCAATGGAAGCGCATGGCACCGTGAGAGCAAAAATGCTTTCCCGTGCTTTGCTGGCTCCAACTGGCTAAGATAACTGGCGGGAGTAAGCAACTTATCTAAGAGAGTGTGAAGTCAGGAACAGCGGAGCTGTCCCTAAGTCTGCTTGCCTCGCAATGTCCTTTACCCTTTGTTGCAAGATCATACGCTATATAAATATGGCCAAAAAATAAATAAATATTGCATATACCCACCTATATTCTATGACACAGAGGCACAACACAGTCTAGTACGGATGTATGCATGTCCACGGCGAGAAAAAGGAACACTGTGAGTTTGCCAGACGGATGGCATGGGGAACAAAGCTGTTACAGAATTGTGTAGTCTTGCTATAGATACTTTGAAACCTCCTCCCAGAGGGAAGCAACAGGAACAGACCGTAAACTGGTGTGTGTGTGGGGGGGGGGATCTCTAACAATGCTCCGAGCTCTAAGCACATATAAACGCTTGTAAGCAGTATCCCAGATCACGGGAAACAAGCTTCTTATAATTTTCTCAGCTGTCCTCACCACTCTCTGTATGGACCTTCTGGTCAGTGGTGGGATTCAAATAGGTGATCAACCGGTTCTCTGTGTGGATGCCACTTCCGGAAGTCCATTCTGGGCCTGGGCAACAAAAAATTAGCTATTGGTTCTGCCGAACTAGTGTGAACCGGCTGAAAACCAGTACTGGGCCTTCCATCTGAGGCTCTGCTACCACCAAACCAGACAGGGGTGCTGCTGGTTAAGATGCTCTCAATTCTGCCTCCTTAAAAAGTGACCAGGACAGAAGGAGAAAAATGTGATCTCCTCGTTCGACGCAGGAAAGGCAGATGCTGGTTTGCATGCTTTCACTGAGGATATCGTGTGGAAAGACCAACTCACATTGTTAGTTAGCACCCCCAGATACTTAATACCGTTGACCATTTCTGCAAGACTCCCCAAAATTACGACTAACCAAGTGTTCTGTGCATCTTCTAAGTCTCACCCTCCTAAGTTTTACTTTTCCCTTGAACCTACTTGTCAGTCTAGGAAAATAGCCTGGAGCCCAGAGAGCAGATCTCAATGAAAGATTATTAAATTTTCCTTCCGAAAAAGGGCAACCAAGGGACTTTTTCACCCCATTACAACTAAGCAAACCAGGCGTGGTGAGGAACATACATGTGTAGGTGTGTGTGTGTGTGTGTGTGTGTGGCAGATAGAATCCAGTATGTTGTGTGAATCCGATCAATTTGGGCGGGTCGGTCAAACTCAGCCGACTTTAGTGGGTATGTCAAATTTTGGCCAAATGTAAAGCTTTGAGGAAGAAATGCAGAGCCCAACAAAAATCACAAAGTCATAGGCATGAAAGGGACACCGAAGGTCTTCTAGTCCAACCCTCTGCCCACCTGCCACTCTTTGCTGGTAGAGAGGAAACAGTTAGTTCCACAGACACACCGTGTCCAGATCAAAACTGCAAGGAAGGCAAGGGGGGGGGCGGAATCTACATTGAAAGAAATCAGAATTCTCCACTGTTGACCCGACTTTATAACACAGGTTTGTCCTCTATTTATGGCCACAGTCGAGCCCAAAATTTCTGTTGTTGAGTGAGACGTTGCTTAAGTGAGCCTTGCTCCATTTTTACAACCTTTCTTGCCTCAATTGTTAAGCGGATCACGGCAGTTGATAAGTTGGCAAGCCGTGACCGTGGGGAGACTGCAAGGGTCGTAAGTGTGAAAAACGGTCACAAGTCTCTTTTTTCAGTGCCTTTGTAACCTTGAACGGTCACTAAACAAGCCGTTGTAAGTCGAGGAGCGTCCGTACCGTACCAACGTAGCTGGTTGCTCAAGCAAATTGCTTTCGAACGTGTGAAGCAAAGTGAACGGTTTCTTCCTCGGTAAGATGTAGAGAACTGATAGAAGTATTAATTCTGAGTGAGCAAAGCAATTTGGGTTATCTCAAGAGACAGAACAGGATGTTTAGTAGGAAGAAAGCCGCCTTTTGCAGCAACGCTGGTATTAAAATCTCCTTCCCCACCAGCAAGAGAAAAAAAAGGAAAAAAACCACAAGGAGTGATGGATTGCCGTGTGTGATGGAAAGACGCACGAACTCGTTTCTCAGGATAATATTGAGTAATTTGTTCTCACATTTCCAGGCCCAACTTCGCTCGGTGCTAACCTAGCCCTAATTACATTTGCTTTTTTTTTTTTTCCCCCTCTGTAGTGTGGGATTTTTGCCAATTAACGTTTATGTGAAATATTTGGCAAGCCCGATCGGCAAATCGCAGAGCATATGTTCTTTCATCCAGTTCTTGCTAAGTAATTAAATCGGCTCGGGGGCTATTTTTTATTTTTTTATTTTCTTTCTTTTTATTATTATTATTTTTTTGGAGGGAGGGAGAAATTGTTATTAAAAATTTCCTGACCCTTCGTTCAAATTTCTCTGGCGTGCCAGACCTTTCTGAGATAGAACGAGGATTTCGGTACAGATGGTTCTGCGTCATCAAAAGTTTCTTGTCCTTGTTAATTGATGGAAAGTATAGATACCTTTGAACCGAGTTCAAATCCTGGTGGATTAGGAAGCATGTCCCCTAGTAGTTTTCTTTGCAACGAGTGAAATTAGTTTATCTTTTCCCCCCCCCAGAATGTTCTCTCTTTTTTTCCCCCCTCTTACTTCTCAACTTGGCCCATAGCCAATAGATCTTTCTGGTGATCTCCAGTATTAATCGGGTCCATATCTGGTTTACAAGATCAAAGATTGTCTAAAATTGCCACTTACTGTAGCTAAGTCCCATCTCACATGAAGTTTGCAAATATTTCCTCCCTCCCTCCCTCCCTCCCTCCCTTCATTATTATTCCATTTCCTTCCTTCCTTCCCCTTCCCCTTCCCCTTCCCATCTCCTTTCTTTCCTCCTTCCTTCCTTCCTTCCTTCCTTCCTTCCTTCCTTCCTTCCTTCCTTCCTTCATTTTTATTCCATTTCCTTCCTTCCTTCCTTCCTTCCTTCCTTCCTTCCTTCCTTCCTTCCCTCCCTCCCTCCCTCCCTCCCTCCCTTCCTTCATTTTTATTCCATCTCCTTCCTGCCTTCCCATTCCCATCTCCTTCCTTCCTTCCCTTCCCTCCCTCCCTCCTTCCCTCCCTTCATCTCTTTCTCCTCTCATCTCTCTCTCCTTCCTTCATGTCTTCCTTCCTTCTCTTTAATGTCAATCAATTGAACTGCAAAAGGTGATGATGAATTGGTTTCTTTTTATATCTTTTTAAAATACCATTTTCTGAAGAGAACCCTGATAGTTTATTTTTCAAAACCATAAAACAGAGTAAAATAATTGATCTATCTATCTATCTATCTATCTATCTATCTATCTATCTATCTATCTATCTATCTATCTATCCAGTGAGACATTATTAGAACATTCTACAGCTCCCAGTGGAAGAAACAGATGTAAATGTTAGAATAAGCTTCACAATTCAGAAATTGTCCTTGAAAAGAAGCCATAAAAGTCCTCAGTTTTAATCCAATTTATTCCCAGTCTTGTTAAAACAGTTGTATTAAAAATAAAAATAAAAATGGACAGCTGCTTTAAAAAGGGAGATAATATATCGTTAACGGTTTATAAAATTATGCAGCGCATTAAAGAGACGGTTTTCTTGCTGTTACAATGGCAGAACTTGAGAAGATGTTCAACAGAAGACTTAGAAGGGAGCCAAATATATCTTTCTTCAGATAAATTGGTGTAGTTGGGGGCCATTCCATCCAGCCTCTACTCCAAGGGTCTTCCAACTTGGCCCTTTTATGACTTGTGGACTTCAACTCCCAGAATTCCTCAGCCAGCGTGCCTTAGCTGAGGAATTCTGGGAGTTGAAGCCCACAAGTCATAAAAGGGCCAAGTTGGAAGATCCTTGCTCTACTCCGTAGTTGAGTTCACATGTTAAAGGAACCCTTTACTTGGTTTGTTGGGTTTGGCATTTTGTGCAAGCCCAGCCTTTGTTGTTCGTAAACCATGAATTGTACTCCATCATGTTGAACCAACTCAAGTCAATGGTGGCTTGTTGGAAGAAACGCAGTTCACCACCCAGCCCCACTGATTGGCTCTTGACATCCCAATTCATATGGGATGATCTCATGAGGTTAAAGGCTGTCTTATTATGGGCTGCATAGATCATCTCTGTTGTACGCCAAATATTCGAAAGAGCTGCGCTATCTAGCTTCTTATTTAATCGGATTTCTTGAAGTCAATATCAAGCTAATTCTACTTCCGCTAAGTGTGGTTTTTTTTTAAAGTCCTTTTTCTAATTTCCTTTTGCATCCAATAAGGCTCAAATAAGACTTTCCTTGCTCGCCGAGGTGGTGGCCAAAATTAATAAGCCCGGTTGATGCATCATTAGTTGGGATGAAGAATATCAGAATAACAGAGTCGGAAGGGACCTTGGAGGTCTTCTAGTCCAACCCCCTGCTCAGGCAGGAAACTCTATACCATTCTGGACAAATGGCTGTCCAGTCTCTTCTTGAAAATCTCCAGTGATGGAGCATCTACAACTTCTAGAGGCAGGTTGTTCCACTGATTAATTGTTCTATTTATATTTATCTATCTATCTTTCTATAAATGATCTATTATCTATATTCCCAGCAATGCATTTATTCTGCCGCTTAAAAAAAAAATCAACATCTTCCTCAAGGAGAGCTGGATTTATTAGCACTAATTATGCAAATTTACTACATCTCTATCAAGGGGATTCATTTGCATGCACAATTCTGCTTCCCTCTTAATGAAGATATCATGGTTCTTAAACGTCGGCTTTGATCAGTGTTGAACCTTGTTGGGTTTCCTGCCCTGATTTCCAACCCTCTGAAATTTCAACAAGCATTGCAACATACTTGAAGGCAGCCTTTGCAGATAGACTAGTCACTACACCAAATATAGCTTTTTTTAAAAAATAATAAAGCAAAAATCCAACATGCTTAAGCACTTTGCTATAGAATATTGTCACTGCTGCATTCTGGACGTTGTGCACTGCAATTGAAGAGTTACTTAAAGGGTGCATATTTTCAAGGAGTCCATTCTCGTCTGTCTGTCTCTATCTGTCTCTCTCTCTCTCTGCCTGCCTGCCATCTATCTATCTGTCTGTCTGTCTAAATCCATCCATCATTTCATCCATCCACCTCTCTACCCTGTCTGTCTGTCTGTCTGTCTGTCTGTCTGTCTGTCTGTCTGTCTATCTATCTATCTATCTATCTATCTATCTATCTATCTATCTATCTATCTATCTTTTGTATTTATCTATAGTATCTATCTGTGTGTCTGTCTGTCTATCTATCATCCATTCATCCTTCTCTCTATCCATTCTTTATGTCTGTCTGTCTGTCTGTCTGCCTGCCTGTCTCTCTGTCTGTCTGTCTGTTTGTATCTATCTGTCTATCTATCTATCTATCTATCTATCTATCTATCTATCTATCTATCTATCTATCTATCTATTGTATCTGTCTTTTTATCTGTTATCCATCCATCCATCTCTCTACCCATTCTTTATGTCTGTCTGTCTGTGTCTCTCTGTCTGTCTATCTATCTATATCTATCTATCTATCTATCTATCTATCTATCTATCTATCTATCTATCTATCTTTTGTATTTATCTATAGTATCTATCTGTGTGTCTGTCTGTCTATCTATCATCCATTCATCCATCTCTCTATCCATTCTTTATGTCTGTCTGCCTGCCTGCCTGTCTCTCTGTCTGTCTGTTTGTATCTATCTATCTATCTATCTGTCTGTCTGTCTGTCTGTCTGTCTGTCTGTCTGTCTGTCTGTCTATCTATCTATCTATCTATCTATCTATCTATCTATCTATCTATCTATCTATCTATCTATCTATTGTATCTGTCTATTTATCTGTCATCCATCCATCCATCTCTCTACCCATTCTTTATGTCTGTCTGTCTGTCTACCTGCTCTAATCTCCATGTTTAAGTGACAGGACCTTCTCCCATCCTTTGGAATAAGCTTCCCCCCTGCTGCTGGAGAGTCATTTGCTCAAGTCTTCCAGCCTAAATCTATGCCATTGCACGATTGCACGTGAGACTAGAATGCAAGATCTTTGCTACAGAGGGCTGCAGCGAGGAACTCTGCAGTGCTTGTTTTACCTGAGTTTCCTTGGCCGTGTTTTTCAAGTATCCAGATGCCCTAAAAAAAAAAGAAATAGACCTGGGTGTTTAAACCTGAAAGCTTAACCAAAAACAGGCAGTTTGAGGGCTTGCCAAGATAGCTTTTCTACAAGATATACAGGCAGTTTCAAAAACCTTCCTCCCCAAATCAGCCGTTTGTTAAAAGGATGCTCCAGAAGTGGACAAACATGCTTACTAAATCAGGCCCAGGAGAAATACGGTCCAAGAATTATTATCCTACAGTCTCCATCTGCTATGTTTTCCCTCTCTGATACTTTCCCAATTGTGGTTGGTCGCATAGCACTGCAAAATCATCACATTTATTCTGTGCCTTCCAATTGGCTGGGATTAGCTACAGAACTACATCGAAGAACTGGCGTCAAGGAATATTATTGCCAAGGGGGAGGAAGGCCATGACGCAGCATCAAGGTGGATCAAGGACACTGACCCAAACCAGTTTTGGAGAACCATTCAGGCTTTTCTTTGAAAGAAGAAGAAGAAGAAGAAGAAGAAGAAGAAGAAGAAGAAGAAGAAGAAGAAGAAGAAGAAGAAGAAGAAGAAGAAGAAGAAGAAGAAGAAGAAGAAGAAGAAGAAGAAGAAGAAGAAGAAGAAGAAGAAGAAGAAGAAGAAGAAGAAGAAGAAAATAATTGTTCTGGTCTTTGGTGCCCCTTGCTTAGAACTAATATATATATATGGGGTGCAGGAAAAGAGGACCTCGATAAATCACTCTCAAACTGAGAAGGTTGCCTTCCCCAAGAAATGTGTTTTACCTTAGGAGGATCCAAGAAACTTCCAATCAGAAGAGTTATAATCAAGCACCCCGTGATGTTATTGTTGGGGTCCTTGATGCTCTCTGAGCTTGGTGGTTTCCTTGCAGACGTTTCATGAACCAACTTGGTAGCATCATCAGTGCTAGAAGGGATTGGGGTTGTGTAGAGGAGGAGGAGGAGGTGGAGGAGGAGGTGGAGGAAGTGGAAGAGGAGAAGATAGACATGGAAGAAAAGGGGACGTTGGAAGAGGAGGAGAAGATGGAGGAGGGAGGAGGGGAAGAAGAGAGAAGAAGGAAGAAGAGGAGGAGGAGGACTATGGAGTCCTTGGTTCTCTCTGATCTTGATTGTATTCTTTCCAGATGTTTCATTACCCAACTAGATAACACCATGAATGATAGTATGGACTGGGGTTTCCTCTCTCTTTATATACTAGTGGCTTGCCCTGTCATTAGTTACGAGAGTGTTCTTAGCAGCTCCTTGATTAGGCTAGGATGCTTTTCTGCAGGGCTTAAAGACCACGGAGGTTTCTTGTGTTTTTATAAGCCTCCTAAAGAAAAATTAGGGGACGCGGTAGCTCAGTGGGTTAGGATGCTGAGCTTGTTGATCAGAAGGTTGGCAGTTTGGCGGGTCGAATCCCAAGTGCCACGTAGCAGAGTGAGCACCTGTTACACGTCCCAGTTTCTGCCAACCTAGCAGTTCGAAAGCATGTAAAAATGCAAGTAGAAAAATAGGGACCACTCTGGTGGGAAGGTAACAGCGTTCCGTGCACCTTTGGCATCTAGTCATGCCGGCCACATGACCACGGAGACGTCCTCGGACAAGTGCTGGCTCTTCGGCTTTGAAACGGAGATGAGCACCGGCCCCTAGCGTTGGAAACGACTAGCACGCATGTGTGGGGGAACCTTTACCTTTACCTAAAGAAAAATTGGGATTTCTTGGATAGTTGGTATATTCAAATTGGGGAAAAGCGCCAGCCTAGCGCGAGGAAGGTATCTCCATCTCTTAGGCAAATCTCCAGTGTCTCAAGAATTATTGGCATAAGAACAGGGTTGGCCTTGCATGAGCCTCCATTGTAAGATGAAGTCATTGGTCAAGATCTCATCATTGGAAAAAAAACTAACAAACACATCTCTATCCAACCTTGGTAGCTTTAAGATCCATGGACTTCAAATTTCACATTGGCTGTGGAATTCTGGGAGTTGCAGTCCACAAGTCTTGAAGTCTCCAAGGTTGGGCAGCTCTGATCCACAGGTTGGATGGAGACCTGAGGCTAAGTCACCTTTAGGTTTGGTTGACTTTGACTTAGTCGACATCTGTAACAAGGTGTGCTTTTCTCATCCACCAACCGCGTATTCTAGCCCCAGGGGTGGGAAATTACTGCTACAAGGTATTAAAGTTGTATTTCACACCCACTGAACCTGGAGAATCTGCTTACATATTCTGAACTCTGATTTAACTCTGCTCGCCAATCGATGTGATAAATGCCTCTTTTAATGGAAACAGCCAAAACATTTTTTTTTAAAAAAAGGGGGGGGGAGGCAGCCTCCGTGGTTCATTCTGACAGTGGGGTGGATAAACATCTTGAGGTCACCATTCCTCAGTCTCAAAAAAAAAAAACCCTATCCAGATTGCTTTGCTTTTCATCAGCAATAAAAATAAAAATGTACTTTTGCTTTTTACGGCTCATTTCCCCGTCACTTAAAACCTCACGACCGAACCTGCCTGGACAATGCTACAAATTAAATCTGGAACTTTCTTTGAATGGAGTCTCTGCTCTGCAACCCAGTTAAACCCTTTGGCATTTTAAACAATGCTAAGAGTGACAGCTCAGGGGCATTTATTCAAGCAAATGAATCGAACAGCTGATTTTTTTCTTTTCCTTTTTTTTAAAAAAGGGCCCTGCATGTGGTTATCCTTGAAAAAGTTCCCAGCAGTTGCAACTGAGCAAAATGTAACTGCTAAGCACTTAACCACCGGAGTGTACGGGGATTATACGATGCCTGAATTGTAAAAAATCTTTTCCTGGTTGCCAGTTGCTTCTCAGGCTGAATTGAAGGTTTGCAATAGTGGCAAATTAGAGGACTAGGTGGTGACCTTTACAAGCCTGAAACTCTTTCAGAACTGATTCTCCACGGGACCTGCCTCCCTTATTATAGAGCTGGCTAGTTATTAAGAATAGCAGGAATTTGCTCTTCCAGTTCTGAGGTTCACCCCCAGAAATTTGAGGGACCGACCCAAATTATTCTCCAAAGGATCACCAGGCAAGGCAAGAAGCAAAGGTTGGGAACTAATCAAGGAGAGAAGCAACCTGGAATTAAGGAGAAACTTCCTAACAGTGATGACAATTAACCAGTGGAACAGCTTGCCTCCAGAAATTGTGGGCGCTCCATCGCTGGAGGTTTTTAAGAACAGACTGGAAAGTCACTTGTCTGAGATGGTGTAGGGTCTCCTGCTTGAGGGGATGGGGGGGCTGGACTAGAAGACCTCCAAGGTCCCTTCCAACTCTGTTATTCTGTTGTTATTATAAAATGGGCTGCTTCTGATTTGGTCCCAAGCTATTAAAAGTCCCCTTTGGGAATTGCATTGCAGACTCTTTCTCTCCACGTTTCTAAAAGTGGAGCTCCTTGGCTAAGTATCGATTCTTAATTTTAGTCTCACTGACAAACCTTTTATATTCTGCCTTTGTCTGAAATGCTGCTGGCTGCCTCGAGCACCCATCAGAACAAAAAGACAGGGCATCGATCAGCTTGGATCAATCAACTAATGGCAAGGAAGGCGAATGAGTGGCGGGGGAGAGGGGTGACCACTCGAAGTACGTGGTGTAAACATCCCATGTATAATAGTATCCCAAGAATGAACCTCAAGAGACATCTTCCCAAAGGGAAGGCTTGAGTTCAAGCCAGATCGTTCTGTTAGAAGGGAATATTTATAGCTCAGGGTTGAACTGTGGGTTTCTTGGTGCTCTCTGAGCTTGGTGGATTTCTTGCAGACGTTTCATTGCCCAACTAGGTAATGTCATCAGTGCTAGAAGGGGTTGAGGGTTGCAGAGAGGAGGAGGAGGAGGAGGAGGAGGAGGAGGAGGAGCAGGAGCAGGAGGAGGAGGAGGAGTACTGTCGGGTTCTTGGTGCTAGGTGGTTTTCTTGCAGATGTTTCATTACCAACTAGGGAACATCATCAGTGCTAGGAGAATTTCTGGAGAGGAGGAGGAGGAGGAGGAGGAGGAGGAGGAGGGGGGGAGGAGGAGGAGGAGGAGGAGGAGGACAGCTGTGGGTTTCTTGGTGCTCTCTGTGCTTGGTGGTTTTCCTGCAGACGTTTCATTACCCAACTAGGTAACATTGTCAATAAAAGAAGGAGTGATGCTAATAAGAGGAATCATTGCTCCCTTCTAGCACTGATGATGTTACCAACTTGGGTAATGAAACATCTGCAAGAAAACCACCAAGCTCAGAGAGCACCAAGGACCCCACAGATAGCTCTGCTCTGACTGACAAAAGTCTACCCCTCTTCATCCTTTCCCTACCGTTGGGCAAGATCCCGTCTTCTTCTCCCCAAATGCCAAGGTTTCGCCATTTGCAGAAAGAGGGTGACCTGCACTCTGTTGTTCTGTTATTAAAGAGAGATTTTGGAGAAGACAACTGCTTCTAGAAAAAAAAACACACAAGTAAAAAAGTATTTGAAGACGAACCTTCAGTTCTTAATTTTGCCGGTTGTTTTGCATCCTTTGCGGCAACTGCATGTGAAGAGATTGGCACCATGGGCTCTTCACCACTTGGAGCTGTTTCTGCTGTTATTTCTGTCGTCTTTCTTCTCAAAGCACATTTGTTCAGCAATGTTCTTTTGGAACGTTCATCTCATAGGCTGGTTCCGCCAAGTCAACATCTCTCTCTCTCTCTCTCTCTCTCTCTCTCTCTCTCTCTCTCTCTCTCTCTCCCCTCTCTTTTCAAAATCAAATCTCCCCGTAATTATTGTAATGTTCCTTTGGCTGAGGGATGAAGTGACCTTTGGCAAAATCCACCAGCTGCCGTCAGCCTGTTGGAAGAAGAATTCCAGATCAATGCGAGGGATGATCCTACTGACTTCCAGGATCAGTCCAGAGACCGGAAGACCATGTTGGAAGTCAAGTTCTGCAAATTTCCTATAGAATAGAATAGAATATGAAATAGGAATAGGAATAGGAATAGGAATGGAATGGAATATGGAATATGGAATGTAGAATATGGAATAGAATAGAATAGAATAGAATAGAATAGAATAGAATAGAATAGAATAGAATAGAATAGAATAGAATAGAATAGAATAGAATAGAATAGAATAAGGAATGGAGTGGAATGGAATGGAATTACAGAATGGAATGGAATGGAATAACAGGGTTGGAAGGGATCTTGAAGGTCTTCTAGTCCAACCCCCTGCTCAGGCAGGAAACACTACACCATTTCAGACAAATGGCTGTCCAATCTCTTCTTAGAAACCTCCAGTGTTGGAGCACCCACAACTTCTGGAGGCAAGTCGTTCCACTGATCAATTGTTCTCACTGTCACTGTCAGGAAATTCCTCCTTAGTTTGAGGTTGCTTCTCTCCTTGATTATGGCAAATCCTTGGTGGAGGATCCTTGGTGGAGCAGTGGGCTAATGCCTCCTTAAGTAACACCAGCTGCCTGCAATTAGTGCAGTTTCAGGTCCCACCAGGCTCAAGGTTGACTCAGCCTTCCATCCTTCCGAGGTAGGTAAAATGAGGACCCAGATTGTTGGGGGCAATAAGCTGACTTTGTAATAATACCGCTTGGGATGTGTGTGAAAGCCCTAATAAGCAGGCATATACATAGAATGAAGGCTACTGCTAAGCTTGTAAGCCGCCCTGAGTCTTCGGAGAAGGGCGGGATATAAATGGGATTTTTTAAAAAAAATCCCACCTAGGAGAAGCAGACTTGTAACCTCGACTTAGAGCCATTTGTTTAGCCACCATTTGAAGTTTGTATGGGGGGGGGTGTCCTTTAGGAACGCTTTAAAAGCTTAGCTATCCCAGCAGCATCTTGGCCAGGATTGTGAATGCCATCCTTAGACGGTTAAAGGATTTCAAGTGTTTTTTTTTATTTATTTATTTTCCTGGCATGGGCCCTTCCTTCAGTTTTGGTGATGATGTGTGGCTAATCCTTCCTGCCGGTTGCCTTGAGCGGTTTGCAATTAGGCAAGCGTACAAATGGGAATCAGCAAGTAAAAGAAAGAAAGCAACCGTAGGTTGCAGGAACGACTGTGACGCAAAGCTTGAAAAATTAATACCGGTAAAATAGTCCTGGCTTCATGCAAGGGAATAAATGAAACTATCAGCTTTCGTAGATCAGAATTAGAGGGAAACAACTCCGGTTTTCACCAGCCAGCAATCCGGGGCTGGTAATGGTTGAGGAGAGCTGCGTTTTGATATATTTCCCAGAAGCAACGGGTGGAAACCAATCGAGGAGAGAACCAACCTAGAAATTGGGAGAATATTTGCTGGAAGGGAGAACAATCCGTCAGTTGAATGGAAGTTGCCTCCAGAAGTTACGGATGTTCCGTCACTGGAGGTTGTCAAGAAGAGATGGGACAAACATTTGTCTGAAATGGTAGAGGGTTTCTTTGGCTGAGCAGGGGGTTGGACTAGAAGACCTCCAAGGTCCCTCCCAACTCTACTCTTCTGTTTCCATCCATCAGGTTGATTTCGGATGCTCTGCCAGACTGTCTACATGTATGCAACGTAAAGCTGAACAAGCCGGTTGCTGTGATGCTTCAGGGCAGAGGTTCCCCAACCCCCGGTCAGTGGACCGGTACCGGTCCATGGCATGCCAGCAACCGGCCCGCACAAACAAGCAAAGCCCCATCCGTGAGAGGCAGACAGCACACAAAGCCACCGTGGAAAAACCTCTCTCCACGGAACCGGTCCCTGGTGTCCAAAAGGTTGGGGACCTTTGCTTTAGGGTGCTCAGCTTGCTTTTTCCAAGCAACTCTTGGTGGGTTTGTTGATGGAACGAAGCAGATTTCTTTTCTTCCTGAGGAATGTGAGCGTGAAGAAGCGGTGCAGATCAATATTCATTCCACAACCGGATCGATGTCCAGGCCGTAGGGAAACTACACCGAGTTCATTGGACTAAATTGCTTGTTTTGCTAAGAGGCTGGTTCCGTGCGGTAGGAAGAATAAGAGCTAGCAGTCAAACTAAGCCCAGAAACACATTCTGGGCTTCGTGGTTATCGATTTATTTGCGGAATAAAGAAACTACAGTATTAGTCGGGGGGGAAAAAGATCCTAAGGAGGTAGAGATCTGAAGAGCACAAACCCAAAAAAAGAAAAAAGAAAAGAAAACGGATCCGTTTGGAAACCTGGAATGGGAAGGGAAAGAAGTGACCTAGATCATAGGTTTGCAGTTACCGAAAAGATATGATAAAAATGCATCGTTAGCTGGTTTGGGGGTTTGAGCAAGGCTTTGGCAAGAAAAAGAGAGCAGTGTGTTCCACTATCTCGCGGTGGCCCCAAAGAAGAGGAAGTCAACCTCTTCTCCAAAGGGGACCTTCCACGGATACTCAGTTCATCCTGCAACAGGCTCAAGACCTCAGAGTTCCCTCAATCTGGGATTTGCTGAGGTTAGAAAAAAGAGAAAGGATGGGTGACATTTCACAGGTTCAGTGGCTG
Source organism: Vipera latastei (assembly GCA_024294585.1). Lineage (NCBI taxonomy): Eukaryota > Metazoa > Chordata > Lepidosauria > Squamata > Viperidae > Vipera > Vipera latastei. The sequence goes on along the minus strand of CM044368.1, from coordinate 4,721,091 downwards.
GCTGAACGCAGATCCAGGAACTGCGACTCAGATTTATTCAAACACGCCAGCCGGAAAGCAGAGAGTTTTCCACTCTTCCACTTCTTCTAGTCTCCCGTCCTTATCATCTTCAGTCAACATGAGCAATGGGAATTTGTAGAACTATGGGGTCCTGGGTGCTTTCTGAGCTGGGTGGTTTTCTTGCAGACCTTTCATTACCCAACTAGGTAACAACAACAGTGTTAGAAGGCACTGGAGTTTGCGGAGAGGAGGAGGAGGAGGAGGAGGAGGAGGAGAAGGAGGACAACGACTGTGGGAACCTTGGTGCTTTCTGAGCTTGGTGGTTTTCTTGCAGACATTTCAATACCCAACTAGGTAACATCATCAGAGCTACAAGGGAGGTTTGGAGAGAGAGAGACAGAGAGAGAGAAAGAGAGAGACAGAAAGACAGAGAGAGAGAGAGAGAGAGAGAGAGAGAGAGAGAGAGAGAGAGAGAGAGAGAGAGAGAGAGAGAGAGGGAGAGGAGGGAGAGGGAGAAGAGGAGAGGAAGGACTGTAGGGACCTTGGTGCTTTCTGAGTTTGGTGGTTTTCTTGCAGAGATTTCAATACTCAAGTAGGTAACACCATCAGTGTTAGAAGACAGGGGAGTTTGCGGAGAGGAGGAGGAGGAGGAGGAGGAGGAGGAGGAGGAGGAGGAGGAGGAGGACTGTGGGGTCCTTAGTGCTTTTGAGCTGGGTGGTTTTCTTGCAGACATTTCAATACCCAACTAGAAAACATCATCAGTAATTCAAGGGAGTGGGGTGTGGGAGGAGGAGGACTGTTCTTGGTGGTTCTCAACTATATAAGAACAAGATAACCCCACTTTCTTCTAGCACTGATGATGCTACCTAGTTGGGTAATGAAACACCAGTAAGAACACCATCAGGTTCAGACAGCACCAAAGATCCCACCGCTCAGCCTTGAGCTGCAAATATTCCCTTCTACTTGTAGTTTGCAGAACGTTGTGCCCCATGTGGAATATATTAGTTTCTTTATCCCTGCTCAAGCGAACACTCGTCTCTTTTATCTTTGATCCACTTAAAACTCTAAACGGCTCTCTGACCTGACAACCACCTGATTTAGATCCCTGAGCAGAGCAAAATCAAACTTTTATCTGCCATAAAACAGGAGGACAATTGAATTTATAGCCCGTTCAATTAAAAAAAATGGGCTTCAAATTAACCAGGTGCGACTTCGATGGCTTCTTATAAATCTATGGCCTGTTGGAATCCCGCCTCTAATTTAGACATTATCTCTTAATTGCCATATTTCTTTTCTGAGGGCAAAACTTTGGCTGTCCTTTTGCTGGTGGTGCATTTTGTGGTTCGAAAAACAGCCTGGCTCTTCTTTCCGTTTACTGCAGGGGAAGAGATTTTTCTGCTCAATCAGATGGTCATTTCGAGCCGTGCCTTGTTTGAAAATGACAATATTTGGTGGTGTGAAGCTGTGAGAGCCAGCAGTTACCAAACCAAATAAGACAATAATTATATTATGTAAAAAAAAATTGATTTCTTGCTTTTGGGGGAGGGGCGGATTCTGGTGAAAGAGACCTTGCTACTGAAATTTATTTATTTATTAGATCCCGCAGTTCAACAGTGTTGGAAGGGACCTTGGAGATCTTCTAGTCCAAGCCCCTGCTCAAGCAGAAGCGTAATTAAATTAATTAAATTAAATTAAATTAAACTTAATTTCATTGTGAGTACATAATTCCGTTGTGAGATACACAATGACAATAAAGATATTCTATTCTATTCTATTCTATTTCATATTCTATTCTATTCTATTCTATTCTATTCTATTCTATTCTATTCTATTCTATTCTATTCTATATTCTGTTCCATTCAATATTCTATTCTATTCTATTCTATTCTATTCTATTCTATTCTATTCTATTCTATTCTATTCTATTCTATTCTATTCTATTCTATTCTATTCTATTCTATATTGTGTTCCATTCCATATTCTATTCTATTCTATTCTATTCTATTCTATTCTATTCTATTCTATTCTATTCTATTCTATTCTATTCTATTCTATTCTATTCCATATTCTCCTGTTCTATTCTATTCTATTCTATTCTATTCTATTCTATTCTATTCTATTCTATTCTATTCTATTCTATTCTATTCTATTCTATTCTATATTCTGTGTCATTCCATTCCATTCCATTCCATTCTATATTCTATTCTGTATTCTATTCAAAAATATAGCAGGAGCAGTCATGGATCGTTTGCTTAATTCAAGGAATGAATTGAGGTGTTCCTATTAAAAAGACAGGGACCCATGGCCTCTGCAATTTAGAGAAATCAAATAAAAACTCTTTACAGGACTTCTACCGACAGCTCCAGAAGATTCCTTCAGTATTCACCAAAATTGCCCGTGTGTGTGTGTGCAAATAAAACAGGGGTTGTTGTTGTTTTTTTGTTTCGTTTTGTTTTTGGAAATTCACACTTCCTTAACACTGGCGGCAAAAACATTGGAGCTGTGAATGTTGCTGCTTTTTTAACTAAATGGCCTCTTTCTCCTGCTTGCTCCCACCCACTGATATAAACTTTCTCTTTGACACCCCCCACCCCACCCCCAGGTGCTCAAGGGCTCCAAAAAACTCAACCTGACCGTCCATTCGGCGGGACGGATCCCTGGCGGCTGCAGAACCAACCACATTTACAGCTGGGTGGACCCCCAAGGCCGGAGTGTCCTCTCCCCCCGGCAGGCCTGATCCAGCATCAGAGCAGCTCCTTGGGCAAGGAGAGTGAGAAAAGGAGCCACCTTCAGTTGCTTCAGGAAGGGGACGAGAAAAAGGTGAGGACTAGGAGCTCTGTTTTCTGAATTGCCCTTCTCAATGTTTAGTGCACGGATGATGAGGAACGCGTGAGCCCACCCCAGATCGGCTCCTACTTGCCAACGGATTCAGAACATCAGTTTAATTGAGTCAGGTTGACTTATCCTTTCGTGCTTCCGAGATTGGTAAAATGAGGACCCCAGATTGTTGTGGGGCAAGATGCTGACTCTGTAGACCACTTAGAGAGGGCTGTGAAGCACTGTGAAGTGGTATATAAGTCTTAAGTGCTATTGCTCTCTCTCTCTCTCTCTCTCTCTCTCTCTCTCCCTATATCTATCTATCTATCTATATCTATCAATCTATCTATCTACAGTATCTCTCTCTCTCTCTCTCTCTCTCTCTTCTCTCTCTCTCTCTCTCTATCTCTATCTATCTATCTATCTATCTATCTATCTATCTATCTATCTATCTCTATCTCTCTCTCTAACTATCTCTATCTCTATCTCTATCAATCTATCTATCTACAGTATCTATCTATCTATCTATCTATCTATCTATCTATCTCTATCAATCTAGCTATCTTTATCTATCTATCTCTCTGTCTACCTATCATCTATCTCTATCTCTGTCTGTCTCTGTCTGTCTGTCTGTCTGTCTGTCTGTCTATCTATCTATCTATCTATCTATCTATCTATCTATCTATCTATCTATCTATCTATCTATCTACTGTATCTATCTATCTACTGTATCTATCTATTTTTCCTTGCTTAGTTTCCATCCGTTGCTTCTTGTCCTGCCTTCAAAAGCTTTGGAGCACAAAGTTAGTTGAGACTAGGGAATCAAGTTAAGTTGGTTGCTCGAAGTTCTTCTAGATCCCCTCTCATCCCGCTGGCCTTCTAAGAGGACGTACAATAGCTTCGAACCCAGAACTGTTCTTTTGAAAGAATGGGCCCTTCCCCTTCCACTTTGGAGAAGGAAAGACGGTTGGTTTTCCAGGCCCAGCTATAATTTGAACAGCAGGAAGCTGTGCCTTCCCCCTCCATCTCCCTCCATGTCTCTCTAGCTGCGGAAAAAAGGATCCCAGCGTGAAAACCCACTCTACAGAAATAGCTTGTCTTACCTTACCCCGAGGGCGGACATGACATCTTTGGCCAACTGAATTGATTTTGCATCGGAGAGGGCATTTTTTTTTCCCCTGGCTCTCTGGAAGAAGACAAGGGCAGACTCGTTAGTGCTTCATTTTAAGAGACTTTGCTTATTTAAATAGGCTCCCAAGACCTTAATTGCACCTGAAAAGGTTGTTCAGGAATGACGTCCAAGGTCCTTTCTCTAGCATAAAATGCAAAACAACAACTACAACAACCCTAACCCTCCACACACATCCAAGTGACAGCTCTCATTCCCAAAATTAGAAACGGACATTGCAATCTTCTGGGTTAAAAATGTGAGCTTTATTCTTAGCCAGGCAAATTACAAAACGGTGTTCTTTTTTTTTTCCTAGAGACGTGTTCCTTTCTCTCTTTGCAAATATTTCTCTAGGTATTTGCTACGATTCTTCCCTTCTAATCATAACTAGTTGCCCTTAAAAAAATCTTGACCTAGTTCTACTGTAAAGAAGGGAAGGGGGAGAAGAGAAGAAGGAGAAGAAGGGGGGGGAGGAGGAGGAGGAGGAGGAGGAGGAGGAGGAGGAGGAGGAGGTGGTGTAGTTCATATGTAGCCTATATACCAGGAATTTCCTGGATCTTTCCCTCTACCATACTAAACAGATCTGATCCTGCTTAGATTCTTAAGGTCAGTTAAGGATACAAAACAGGATCCAAGCTGCGAATGTCATTCAAAAAGATGGACTTAACCAATTGTCTTCAATTAAAAACTCTTGGGAGAAATGCCATCCCCAATTTCTTTGCCCACTTTGAAGATGGTCAAAGGTAACATTATGTCTGATTAATGGCTTTTTTTTTAAAGCCAATAAACCATCTCGAGACTTTTGGAGAGAGGTCTTACCAATAAGTAAACATCAGGCCTTTTCTTAACCTTTGGGATGCCAAATCCAAAAGAGCCTTGGTGGAGCAGT
>CM044368.1:4644803-4716017 GCA_024294585.1 Vipera latastei | reverse complement strand
AAGCTGGGACGAGTAACAGGCGCTCACTCTGTTACGCGGCACTCGGGATTCGACCCGCCAAACTGCCGACCTTCTGATCGACAAGCTCAGCGTCCTAACCCACTGAGCCACTGCGTCCCTTCATCAACCTTAAGTGTTGCATAAAACACCACTCCTAAAACACCACACCTGTCTCTTCTCTTTTGCCTCTGTGTTCGAGTAAGCTGGCAAGACACCTGTATGCAAACACCACCTGCTTTCTCCCGTAGCTCTTCCTATCACCTTCCCCTTGTCTCTTACGGGGAAGATTTTACCATCGGGGCAGGAGAGTTGGGCAGGAGAAGACGCGGGCACCAACAGAGGGAAGTAGGAGCATCCGGGGACACTAATTCCGACAGTTCAGGATTTCATCCTTGTGATGGACGCCTCTTGAAGTGACCTTCCCCAGATTCCACTTTGTCGTCAGTCCCTAGCCAACAACAGGGAAAACCCTTCGCAATTTCACTATATGTACATAAAAGAGAGAGTCTGGTTTAATTTTTCAATAAACGTGTTAGGAAAAGAAAAAAAAAAGAAGAGTGGGTGCTATTTCATTCCACCCGTTTGTCATCCCAATATATATATATATATATATAAAGATGTTGAGACTCTGGAAAGAGGGCAGAGAAGAGCAACAAAGATGATCAGGGGACCGGAGGCTAAAACATACAAAGAATAGTTGCTGGAATTGGGTCTGTCTAGTTTAATGAAGAAAAGGATGTGGGGGGACAGGATAGCAGTCTTCCAGTATCTCAGGGGTGGCCCCAAAGAAGAAGGAGTCAAGCTATTCTCCAAAGCACCTGAAGGCAGGACAGGAAGCAATGGATGGCAACTAATCCAGGAGAGAAGCAAGGTAGAACTAAGGAGAAACTTCCTGACAGTGAGAACAATCAACCAGTGGAACTCCTTGCCTCCAGAAGTGGTGGGTGCTCCAACACTGGAGGTTTTCAAGAAGAGACTGGACAGCCATTTGTCTGAAATGGTATAAGGTCTTCTGCTGGAGCAGGGGGTTGGACTAGAAGACCTCCAAGGTCCCATCCAACTCTGTTATTCTGTTTCAAAGATGGAGGCAAATCATTGTTCTGTGCTGAGGGAGAAATAAAAAACACCACCCAATATGCCAAGGAAATGAAACAGCATTGAGAAAAACAAACAAAGGAAACAAAAGTTAAGTCAATACTATTATTTTTAAACGATGAACTTTTAAAAGAGAACTAACTCTGAAGGTATTTTTCTTCAGTTCTGTCCTGGATTGAAAGTGGGATTTTTATGACTGCAACTACAAAGAAAACGCTTTGGCTAGAATGGCTCTCAGTAACCAAAACGTATTAAACGTAGCTCAGAGATATTAACAGAATACCAGAATTAAAAGGGACCTCAAAGGTCTTCTAGTCCAACCCACTGCTCAAGGAGATCCTATACCATTCTGGAGAAACGGCTGTCTTGTAGAACATAAATTTTATTACATAAAAGACATAAAATAAGGACAGAGGAGCATTGGCCAAACTAACCTTTATTATTTTTAAGAAGAGAAACATTTTTTTTGTTAACGTTTTATTGATTTTCTAGTTTTTACATTTAAACATTTAAAAAGCAAAGTGGCGGCTGAGTTAAACCGATAATTCAATAACATGCAAATATCTTTAGTACAAGTCTCAAACTGCCACATTAAATATTTCCTCTCTTTTCCCCTCCGTGTTTACTGTCTCACGTTTAAACCAATACAACTCTTGTTATATCAACCACATAAAAAATAATTTTCTTACATTTATCAATAATTTTTAGTTGATACATATCCTGGTTGTGCAGATGATACCACTCTAATGGCAGAAAGTGAAGAAGAACTAAAGAGCCTCTTGTTGCGGGTGAAGAAGGAGAGTGCAAAAGTTGGGTTGAAACTTAACATTAAGAAAACCAAGATCATGGCATCCGGCCTTCTCAATTCCTGGCAAATAGATGGGGAAGAAATGGAGGTAGTGACAGATTTTATTTTTCTGGGCTCCAAGATCACTGCAGATGGGGACTGTAGCCAAGAAATTAAAAGACACTTGCTCCTCGGGAAGAAAGCCATGGCAAATCTAGGCAGCACACTAAAAAGCAGAGATATCAGCCTGTCAACAAAAGTGCGTATAGTCAAGGCTATGGTCTTCCCAGTTGCAATGTATGGCAGTGAAAGCTGGACCATAAGAAAGGCTGAGCGCCAAAGAATTGAGGCCTTTGAACTATGGTGCTGGAGAAGACTCCTGCGAGTCCCTTGGACTGCAAGGCGATCAAACCGGTCAGTCCTAGAGGAGATCAACCCTGACTGCTCTTTAGAAGGCCAGATCCTGAAGCTAAAACTCCAATACTTTGGCCACCTAATGAGAAGGAAGGACTCACTGGAGAAGAGCCTAATGCTGGGAAAGTTTGAGGGCAAGAGAAGAAGGGGACGACAGAGAATGAGGTGGCTGGATGGAGTCACTGAAGCAGTAGGCATGAGCTTAAATGGACTCCAGAAGATGGTAGAGGACAGGAAGGCCTGGAGGAATGTTGTCCATAGGGTCGTGATGGGTCGGACACGACTTCGCAGCTAACAACAACAACAAATCCTGGTTGTTGTTGTTGTTAGTTGCTAAGTCGTGTCCGACCCATCCCAACCCCATGGACAACGTTCCTCCAGGCTTTCCTGTCCTCTACCATCTTCTGGAGTCCTTCATGGATTACTGCTTTGTCGTGGCGAAGGGGCTTGCGTTATTCAATGAAGCTATCAGCTATGCCGTGTAGGGCCACCCAAGACGGACAGGTCATAGCAGAGAGTTCTGACAAAACGTGATCCACTGGAGAAGGAAATGGCAACCCACTCCAGTATCTTTGCCATGAAAACCCCATGGACAGTACCAAAAAGAAAAAAAAAACATATCCTGGTTAGTTTACTGTATTTTGTTTCACTAACCAGCTTAACTTGGATTCACAACTCTGACGATTTCTGCATCAAGCGTCTCTCCGCTTAATCTGATGGATGGCCAAGTTTTCAGCATGTAGGTTTAAATACCCAGAACTTGAAAGTTTTAGGGGCGGCAAGGAGACAAATAAATGCAGTTTGCTGGACCAAAACAAGGAGAGAAGCAACCTAGAACTGAGGATAAACTTCCCGACAGTTAGAACAATTAACCAATGGAACAACCTGCCTCCAGAAGTGGTGAATGCTCCAACACTGGAAGTTTTTAAGAAGAGACTGGACAGCCTATTTGTCTGAAATGGTATAGGGTTTCCTGCCTGAGCAGGGGGTTGGATTAGATGACCTCCAGGGTCCCTTCCAACTTTACTATTATGATTATGATCTTTCTACCCATTAGCTACAAGGCTCTGAAATCACAGGATTCAGTCCCCTAGCCCAGAGGTCACAACAGGCAATATTTGCCTGATCTTGGTCCCCGACTTACAACCGTTTGTTTAGTGGCCATTCAAAGTTGTAACGCACTTGGACTTGGAACCCTTTTTCACACTTACGACGTTTGCATCCCTCTCGTCACGTGACCAAAATTGAGGCACTTGGCAACCGACTCGTAGTTACGACGGTCGTAGCATCCCGGGGGGGGGGGGTGTCACACGATCCCCTTTTGGCGACCCTCAGACAACAAAGTCCACAAGGGAAGACACTTAACAAGCCCGTGACTAACTTTAACGAGTGCAGTGATTCGCTTAACGGCGGCGGCAAGAAAAGTCGTAAAATAGGGGCAAAGCTCCCTAAGAACAATAAACGGAACTCTGGATAGTCCTCAAATTACAACCGCCACTGAGGGAACGTTGCGACCGTCGTAAATACGAGTCAGTTGCCCGTCGTCCGAATTTCAATCACGGGACCCCGGGGGAAGCCGCCACAGTTGCAAGTGTGGAAAACACTCCTAGGTGGCTGTTTTCGGTGCCGACGTAACTTTGAGCGGTCACTAAACGAAGCGTTGTAAGTCGAGGACACTTTCTTTGCCGCCAGGTTCAAGTTGCGTTAAAATAGGCGTTTCTTTTCTTGTGGATTTGCGTAGGGAGGGAGGCAAGAGTTTCCAGCTCTTGTAAGGCACACAAGACGTATCACTTTTTTTTATTCTTTGCTGGGAAGGGTCGCAAGCCCACCCACCCCCTTTGCAGTTGCCTCGGGCGGCGCCAAAGGCAATCGGGTTGGGGAAATGCCCCCCCCCCTTTACAGGAGGATCCGACCCCCACCCCAATTTCCCCTATTGGCCCGTGCAGGAAAATGTCACACACCCACACCCACACCCCAAAAGGACCCAAACCTTAGGAAGAGGCTTTGACTTCCATTCAAGAATCTCCTTCTGTTAATGACCACCCCCATCGCCGCCTCGCCCCCCCCCTCAAGCTGCCATTGGAGGAGAGCCTTGTCATTTGCAGCTCTGCCCAGCTGGCTCCTCCCCCCCCCCAACATTCTCCCTCCCCTCCCTCCTCCAGATGCGTTTCGACACTGCTTAGCCGCCAATTTTTTACAACTCCAGGAAATGTTGCTTCCCTCCGCCCCGTTCGCAACTTCGCAGGCTGCAACTCGAGAGAAGAACTTAAAAACGAAAAGAGAAACAACTTCGTTTCTTCGGTAACTATTGGGGCTGGGGGGGGGGGTTCCCCCTCCGGTGGGTCCGTCTCTGTTCTTCTCCTCTGGCTTGCTTGCAGGCGGGGTTGGGTTTGCAGGAAAGATCCGGGCGGGGTGAGCATTGCAGTCTTGGAAGGACGGGGGTGGGTGGGTTTGCTTTGAAACAAGGGGCTGGAGACACCCCCACCACACACACACACACACACACACACCCCTCTTCCTTCCTCCCCTTTTGCTTTCTGGCTGGTGCGCGCTCTCTTTCCAGAACTGCATCCCTTGGGGAGCGCACTTTAGTGCGTATTCTTGTGCAACAAAAAAGAAGAAGAAACGTGGCTCTGTTTAATCACCAGTTGGGACGCTCTTTCTCCACCCGCCCCGTTTGATTCTGTGATTTTTTTTTTCTTTCTCCCACCCCCCCCAAGTCCCCGAAACGAAACCCTTTGTGCCCGCTTTCACCCACCACCCCACGGCGAGCTTCTTTCTGTTCCCGGTCGCGCCTTCTTTTGCTTCCTGCCCTTCCTTGCGCGCTGATTTATATCAACGGATGCCCTAAAAGAAGAAGAAGAAGAAGAAGAAGAAGAAGAAGAAGAAGAAGAAGAAGAAGAAGAAGAAGAAGAAGAAGAAGAAGAAGAAGAAGAAGAAGAAGAAGAAGAAGAAGAAGAAGAAGAAGAAGAAGAAGAAGAAGAAGAAGAAGCAGCGGCGCTGGTTTCCGGCCGCCTTCATGAGGGCGAGGAACGTGCTGTGCCCGCTGTGTTTTGCCCAGGCTGGATTTGAACCACCTGTTGCTCTGGTTACCTTGAAGGAGGGGGAAAGCCATCGTCTTGTTGGGTTCCTCTCGCTAAGCAACGGTTGGGAACGCTGGGGCCGCTGGTGAGCTGATCCACCTTCTTCTCCTTGTAAGAGTTGTTTTGTTTTTTTTTAAGATTTTCTTTCTTCTTCCAAAGGGGGTCAGAGGGGAAGGAGCTTTTATTTCAAGTTCCCAAAGGTGCTTTTTTTTTTTTCAGGAGGCAACTGGACTTCCTTGTTTTTCTTTGAAGACTGTTTCGCTTCTCATCCCGAAAGCTGGATGGTGGGGAAGAAGCTGAAGAAGCTTCTTGGATGAGAAGCAAAAGGCCTTCAAAGAAAAACAAGAAAGTTTGGTTGCCTCCCGGGGAAAAAAAAAAAAAAGCACCTTTGGGGCAACCGTGGAGGACTGAGAATCTCCGTAGACTTTTATTTCAAGGGGTGCCATTCTGCTTCCGAGTTACGTTCACGTTCAAGAGGGGTCCAACCTAGAAGTAAGGAGAAACAGTGAGAACAATGAAATACTTTGCCTCCCGGAGCTGTGGGTGCTTTTCAAGACTAGACTGCTCAATCATTTGACTGGCAGGGTGTAAGGCTCGTGCCTTGAGCAAGGGGGGTTGGACTAGAAGACCTCTGGGTTCCCTTCTGGTCCATATGTCTAAATATAGTCTATGAGCCGGACAAGAAGCAAGGGATGGAAACTGATTGCGGAGAGAAGCAACCTAGAACCAAGGAGAAATTTCCTGACGGTGAGAACAATTAACCAGTGGAACAACCTGCCACCAGAAGTGGTGGATGCTCCAGCCCAGGAGCTTTTCAAGAAGAGAGGGGACATCCACTTGTCTGAAATGACAGGGTTTCCTGCTTTCACAGGGGGTTGGACTAGAAGACCTCCCAGGTCCCTTTTAAAACTCTGTTGTTCTGTTACCATTTGCCTGTGCTCGGATGGGTCCGTCTTAGCCTTAGTTTTCCGTGGCTTCCTGCGTTGTGCAAGCCCAAGGGTTCACTGTCTTGTGGAAACGTACAAAGATGGGTGGATTCGGTAACTAGCTAAGGAAAAGCGAAAGGGGACGGAGCAAAGTGGAAGCCAAACTTACGGTAATAAAAGCTAATACTTCCAAATATTAAGCTGGTAGGAAGGCTTCTTCGCTTACACTTTCATAGCTACTTTGGAGATTAGGAAAAGCATTCTTTTAAATCTTGAACCCAACTCATGCCGCCTCGGGTGGATGGTGTGTCTTTGTGCACTTGGGAAGATTAACTCGGTTTTGATTCAGTGAACAGTGGAGCCTCGCACTTATCCAAGAGTACCAGATGGCTTGTTGTGGACCACGTTCAGGAGAAGTGTGTGTGTGTGGGGGGGGGAACCCAGCAAAATCCACGTGAAACTGTCCCTGCAGCACTTACCAAAAATAATATGGTTGTGTAAACAATTTAGTAGAAAAAAACAGTATACGGGAGATAAGATCTCCACCGTTAAGCTTTCTAACTGTTAAGAATTTTGCACAGCTTCAACGTGGTAGCCTAAATTGCTTTCTCTTATGCACCAGAGACAAATTCGTTGTGTGTCCAATCAATAAAGAATTCTATTCTATTCTATTCTATTCTATTCTATTCTATTCTATTCTATTCTATTCTATTCTATTCTATTCTATTCTATTCTATTCTATTCTATTCTATTCTATTCTATTCTATTCTACAGTATTCTACTATAATTTTACTCTACTCTTATATTCTATTCTATTCTACTCTATTCTACTATAATTTTACTCTACTCTTATATTCTATTCTATTCTACTCTATTCTATTCTATTCTACTATAATTTTACTCTACTCTTATATTCTTCTATTCTATTCTATTCTATTCTATTCTATTCTATTCTATTCTATTCTATTCTATTCTATTCTATTCTATTCTATTCTATTCTATTCTACTATAATTTTACTCTACTCTTATATTCCTCTATTCTATTCTATTCTATTCTATTCTATTCTATTCTATTCTATTCTATTCTATTCTATTCTATTCTATTCTATTCTATTCTATTCTATTCTATTCTATTCTTTCCATATTTTCTATTCTATACTTAATTATTCTTTCCTATTCCTATTCTATTCTATTCTATTCTATTCTATTCTATTCTATTCTATTCTATTCTATTCTATTCTATTCTATTCTATTCTATTCTATTCTATTCTATTTTATTCTATTCTATTCTATTCATCCCTGCCTTTATGTCCAATTTCTCTTCTCCTTTCTCTTCCCTTATCCTAAAATTTAATAGGTGTGCCCTTTAGCCCAGAAGTGCTAAACTCTGATGTGAGAGGCAGCTAGATTCCTCTTGGTTTCAAGTTTTGAAAACGCTCTTTTGTTTTTAAGAAGTTTCTTCTAAGTCGAGGGGGTCTGCAAATCAGAGCCGAGAGAGGGGAACCTCTTTGCTGCATGTGGAATAGGTTTTTTTTTTCCTTCTCTTTCCTTTGAAGCGTGTCTCGTCCTTTCAAGTTGCTTGATGAATGGTGGTTTGGCATTCAGCAGAGGCTGAACGCTTTCATCAGGCTGAATTCATGCACATGTCTGGATTATAAAAACTTGGAGCTAGCCAGTAAAAGCCACTTTTAAAGCATGTTGACTGGGAAACAGGTTGTGTTCAAACCTGAGTCGTTAAGTCGAACGTGCCTGCTTTGAAAATGGGGGAGGGGGGCCTTTAATCCAACAAGCTGCAGAAATGGCAAAATGGAGCTCTTCGATCAGGGATGTCATAGGTTCTCCTGCTTGAGCAGGGGGGTTGGACTAGAAGACCTCCAAGGTCCCTTCCAACTCTGGTTATTCTGTTCGAACAGGAGGACTTGGTAAAAGATTGGAAAACTTTGATGGACATTTTTTTTCTGAAAATGGGAGGGGGAAAAGTATTGGCGACGTCTGGATTTGCTATTAAAAAGGGCTGAATGTGGGAAGAGAGGTAAGATTGTAATTTTAAAGAGGGTGAATAATTTGCACCTGCTATAAAGAAGGTCAGAAGTCACCCCTTTATATGTCTTTTCTATCTGCGCTCTCCTACTTTTTCTTTTATCTTTTTCCCATGTCTTAATTTCACCCTATATTTATTGGTTTCTTAAATTTATTTGCCACCCGTCTTACCATGGGACCACGCTGGGTAGCTTACAACAATATAATTTCAGACTTTTACAGGTGTAAATTCCTAATAAAATTATTTTAAAAGGAGAGCGATTGGCCCAAAGTCAACCAACTGGCTTTCCTGCCTAAGGCGGGACTAGAACTCACCGTCTCCTGGTGATTATCCCAAAGTCACCCAGTCTGCTTTCACGCCTAAGGTGGGACTAGGGCTCACCGTCTCCTGGTGATTGGCCCAAAGTCACCCAGTCTGCTTTCATGCCTAAGGTGGGACTAGAACTCACCATCTCCTGGTGATTGGCCCAAAGTCACCCAGTTGGCTTTCAGGGCTAAGGCGGGACTAGAACTCACCGTCTCCTGGTGATTGGCCCAAAGTCACCCAGCCGGCTTTCATGCCTAAGGTGGGACTAGGGCTCACCGTCTCCTGGTGATTGGCCCAAAGTCACCCAGCTGGCTTTCATGGCTAAGGCAGAACTAGAACTCACCGTCTCCTGGTGATTGGCCCAAAGTCACCCAGTTTGCTTTCACGCCTAAGGTGGGACTAGGACTCACCTTCTCCTGGTGATTGGCCTAAAGTCACCCAGCTGGCTTTCATGGCTAAGGCAGAGCTAGAACTCACCGTCTCCTGGTGATTGGCCCAAAGTCACCCAGTCTGCTTTCATGGCTAAGGCATGAACTCACAGCTTCCCACTTTCTAGCCAGGTGCCTTAATCACTGGACCAAATGGGCATTTGAAGCTCGGGGTGGGGTGGGGGTGGAGGGGCGGGGAATCTGAGAAAAAGAGTTGACATCCAGAAAGAGAAGAAAGGGAACGGAGCCCTGACTATGTACAGCAGCAAAATATATACCGAATGCTTTCTAGCATTAGAATATTCTTTTTTTAATGCAAATGTTTTTCTAGAATTCAGATTTTGGGGGGCCGGTTACTTGTTACCAATTAAATGGATTTGTTAAAATTGATTTTATTTCGGCTCTTCTCTTTTTTAAAAGACTCTCTGTGTTTATTTAATTTTTTTTTTAAAAAAAAAAAACTTGCTTTGCAGTGGTGTGTATGTATGGGAGGGGGCACTTAAGGGAGACAACCAAGCACCTTAAATTTTCTCGCCCGTAAATCTTAGAAAAGTCCTCTGTGACCTGGAGAAATCAGATCTTCTCCATTCTTTATATTTTTTTTCTGCCCAACTGAAGTAGGGGCATCAAAAGAGAGATGCCCCCAGGCTTTTTGTGAGCTTCCCAGCCAGATGTTTGTGTAATTGTGGAGGAGGGGAGACGCTTGCTTGCGAATTAGGGGGATGGGGGAATTGAGTGTCTGAAATGGACAGTTGCTTTGTTTGAAAAACAAAACAAAAAAAGAAGCAGATGGATATTAATTAGGTTAGCAGGGACAAGAGCTGTCTTATTACTGGTGTGGAGAGGAAATGCATCTTTCTATTCATAAAGCTTGCGTTGAGACACTAAATTGGCAAACCTTCACTTTAAAAATGCAGTTTTGAACAATAAAAATACAGAACATTATTTCTTTCCTTGTGGAGGCTCATCAGCTGTCCAGCTCTAGCTTCTGGATTGGGGAGGAAGGCAGCTGTCCAGAATCTCAGATGGATCTTTTGCGGAGTCTCATCTGGAGAAGAATTGAATAGGCGACTCTTTAGTCAATCAAACAAGACAGTCTGTCCTGAACTGCAGTGTTTTGCATTCAATCAGTGTCACTCTAATTAAATTATCTTTCTCCCCCACCCCCTTGGTGGTCCCCTATGCTTTTTTAAGAGTTTCTGAAATTTAGTGTTTAGGTCAAAGGCTCCAAAACCATCAACCATGGATGTGTAGGAGAAAAGCAGGCAGAGCTGGAGGGCAGAATTAAACAAGTCATCAGCCTAGATTACTTATGTTGCCAAAAACAATTCACGCCTAACTCCTCTTGAATTATCCGTGCACCAAGTTAGTGAGGAACTTTAATTGACCAGCTTCTTTGTGGACCAATGCATCAATCCTCTACGCTGCAACCTAACCTGTGGCCCTGATTCTTTGTGCCTGACAGGATGGATCCAACCAAGGTTTTAGAATGGCTCTGGTTAATTAATAGCCTTTTAATTGCCCTTCGGGGCTGGTGGGAATCATAGTCCAATGACAGACCAATGGGTTGGGAAGGAGAAGTTGGACTTTCCCATTGGAGGTTTCCTACAGTGTCCTAGACGGGTGAAGCACCGGAGGGAATGCTATTCCTTTTGGAAGGATAGACTATCCTCACTGTATAATCCTGAAAATAATTGTTGTGTGGTACAATTTCCTAGGTATTTATATAGCCCTCTCTTGATTTCCAACACCTGCTTCCATCTCGCCACCTAAACTCTGTTCAAAAGTCACAGAGAAGATGTGTTCGTTAAGGTTTCATCTGATTTTGAACCCTTCTTGGCATGATGGTGGTCCGAATGAAAAAAAAAAAGGCGACATCCTTTGATAGCTAAGTAGGTGGTCCTCAAATCTTCTGCCTGCAAGCCCTGGAGAATTCTTTAAGGTCTTAATGTCCGGAAGGAAGGCCCAGCGTCAACATTTCTACAGCCAGAGTCTCCTCTCTCGAGTGTATTGGGGTGTCTATAACATGGTTGTTAACATCTGATGCTCGGAAGCGATTTCAAGACTTGAGTTGCTGAGAGACTTTGCACCAGAGAAATTGTCCTCTGCAAAGGACAATTTTGCCGCTTGCAAGAAATTCTTGAGCTTTGCAATCTGGCTGCTGTATTTCTCACTCCTTTGTGGTTAGGCTCCTTTTTTTTCCCCCCTTCCCCCGTGGCCTATTTCTCCATCACAGTCTTTGGCAATCCTGCTTTTAGTGTGGCGACTGACCGCCGGTTTTCTGAGCTTCACACTTCAAGTCTGTCTGCTCAGGCTATAGGTCTGTCTTGGATCTTGTCTGTCCGACACCCTGTGTTTTGTTTCTGTGACCTGGTTTAGAGTAGAATTAACTGTGTGCAAAAAAAAAATAACTGTGGCAATTGACAGCTTTATTTTCCCCTGTTAAACTGTGGGTTGTTTTTTTTTACCTCAATTGCAAATTGTTTTAGGATGTTCCAATGAATAAGATTTTATCCTTGGTGCATACAATTCTCTCTCTCTTATTTTCTGTCTTTCTTCTCTCTCTCTCTCTCTTTCTGTCTTTCTCTTTCTGTCTTTATCTCTTTCTTCTCTCTCTGTCTCTCTCTGTCTCTCTTTCTCTCTCTCTTTCTCTCTTTCTTTTTCTCTGTTTCTCTGTGTGTCTCTCTTCTCTCTCTATTTCTCTCTTTTTCTCTCTCTTTCTGTTTCTCTCTCTGTGTGTTTCTCTCTCTCTCTGTCTGTGTGTAAAACTGTCTCAGTTGCACATATTTCCATCACTTGCCCTTCCTGTTTGCGTTTCCTGCCATAATGCAATCAAGTAAACCTACATCAGATAATGCTAGTAGCTCAGTTCAAATCTCTATTCATCTTTGCAAGAGATGCTTTTGAAAATAAATAAATGTAGGTCTCTAGGACCTCTTAAATTGGAGAGTTCCTTTTCTTTCTACACCTCAGTTCCTAAGTTTTAGACTCATGGGCTAAACATTAGGAGCGCATGAGCAACAGGAGAACATTCTACCTTGGGAAAAGATGAGGTCATCTCCATGAGTCCCATCCAGTCCCTGGATTAGATTACGTCCAGAACTGGTGTGTGGGATGACCCTTTCCTCAAACAAAACCCATTGTGTGAGAAAAGCATGAGCAAGCCAGGAGGCATCTGGTGTGACTTCAGTTTGATATCTCCAGGTTTTGTCTCCATCAGAGAAGTTGTCAGCTGCTTCTAACAGGCATTCTTTCTCTTTCGAAAAAGTCACATCTTTTCAGGCTTGGTGCCAAGACCCAGGACTCTTCCCACCAAACCATAATTTCATAAGGAATTCAACTTCATAACAATTGCAACATTCTTTTTTTATTATTATTATTAAAAAATAATAACTGTTTAGGTCTTACGATAGGGCAGAGGCGTTTGTGCTCTCTCTCTCTATATGTGTGTGTGTGTGTGTGTGTGTGTGTGTCTGTGTGTGTGTTAGGCAGGGTCAAAGGCAGCTGCCAAATCGAATGATCAAAATGGAACGGACATGGCAGAAAGCAAGGAATTTTGGACGCTCTCTGAGGGTGGAACCTTAGCAAAAAAAACAACATGTTTTTCATCATCACGGAAATGTAATCAGAGCTACTTGCAGATTCTGTAAGGCAGTTTGCAGAAATTGGGATCACTTGTGGCACACAGTGGAAGGGTTGTGTCGTTTTCCACTCCTGGGGACCACCTAGATAGATTTTGTTTTTCCCCTGATGATCTAAACTGAGCCGTTCTTTGAATCCACTGCATTCATTTTTATCTCCTGCAAATCTTTGGCACCTTAGCTTTGCAGATCTTAGGGAAGTGGAGCTGACCACTTCCTGCCTCCTGGGGCTGTCAATCCTCCAGCTAGCAAATCCAACATCGAGAAAACTTTACAGCTTGAGTTGCCATAAAAGATACACATTCCGGTACTGAAGAAGCAAAATCAACGTTGGTTTTCCTGTGCAAAATAGCTTTCCATAACCCCCACCGACCAAATGTTCACGTTGCCCAATCATGCCTCTTTGGTTTGTTATGGGAAAAGTCCACTTCTCCGTCAGACACCTGCTTTTGTGACCTTGGGTCCCATGGACCACGGATGGCTTCTTAGAGAACTCCGATTTCTTTCCCAGGCTTCCACTCCCTCCTCTTTCTATGGCAAGTTGAGAGAGGGACAGAAGTTAGCAAGCCTCTTAGACATTCAACTTTGACAGGGGTCTCATGCAAGAACTTCTGGGAGTTGAAGGCAAGATGGTCATCATCCATGGATGGTGAGATTTATATTCCGGAACACCCAAAAGACATCAATTTGGGGAAAACAGCATCACTCATATGGCTATTGATGACCAAGGAAGGTTTGTGGATGCAACAGAGGTAAAGCTGGATCCTTCTGAATTTAACCAGTATTCTCGACTGTTAAGGAATGTTCTCCATTCTCACGTGCTTCCTATTTTAACAGAATAGAATAACAGAGCTGTAAGGGACCTTGAAGGTCTTCTAGTCCAACCCCCTGCTCAAGCAGGAAACCCTACACCATTCCAGACAAATGGTTGTCCAATCTCTTCTTTAAAAACTCCAGTGTTGGAGCACCCACAGCTTCTGAAGGCAAGCCGTTCCACTGTCAGGAAATTTCTCCTTAGTTCTTTTTCAATTTTCATTTTGGAGATCCCTCGAGGAGATTAAAGCCAGCCAAAATTATGAGCAAGAACACTTGTTTTGCAAAGGCAGCAGTGAAGTCCCTGGAGATTAGTGGCCTGCTTGCTAGAATGACCGTATTTTTGGTTTCTAGAAACGCCACTTTAGAAATTTGTTGCTTGCAAAGTTCTGGAAAGTGGACTGATTTGAAATGGGTTCATGCCGAATCCAGAACACCAGAGAAATAAGGAAAACCTTTTCTATCTCATAGATAACGTTATGGCAAAGATTTGCTGCTTTTCTTTTTTGAGACATCAAAGAAGGATTGTTGGCTACGGTCCCTTCTGCCGTATTAACTTTTGGGAACGATCTTAAGTAGCTGATGAAGAATTTTGAGAGATGCTACGATCCCTGTTTTTTTTTTTCTAAATCCTCATCTTTCTCTCAGCTTCCCTCTAAAAGCAAGCACATCTGAGTGGTCCTGAGTGATGAACTATTTAAATAAATTTCATAGCCTTCTGGTGAAAGTACTTTTTGAGGAAGGGCAGAAAAAGGGAAGCGTTTTGTACTTCTTTAAAAATGGGGCTCCACATTTAAGAAACGGAAGCTATGAAGGAGAGTAAATCTGTCGAGGGAAGGATAAAAAAAAAATCTTGCTGGATTTGTGTGCTCAGTGTCCGCATGGCTGTTTAACACATCCGTGTGTTTTCAGATAAGGTTTTTCTAGAGCAATTGCCTGCCTTATTTTTTTAGATGTTTCAAGGTGCTTGAATATTGATATTTTTTTTAAAAAACAATTCGGCATCCCCCTTTATTATTCTTACAAATAACTCAAGGCGGTGAACATATCCAGTACACCTTCCTCCTCCTATTTTTTCCACAACAACATTGTGGGGTAGGTTGGGCTGAGAGAGAATGACTGGCCGAAAGTCACCCAGTCGCCTTTCATGGCCAAGGTGGGACTAGAACTCACTGTCTCCTGGTGATTGGCCCAAAGTCACCCAGCTGGCTTTCATGGCCAAGGCAGGATTAGAACTCACCGTCTCCTGGTGATTGGCCCAAAGTCACCCAGCCTGATTTCATGCCTAAGGCAGGACTAGAACTCACCATCTCCTGGTGATTGGCCCAAAGTCACCCAGCCTGATTTCATGCCTAAGGCAGGACTAGAACTCACCGTCTCCTGGTGACTGGCCCAAAGTCACCCAGTCAACTTTCACAGCCAAGGCGGGACTAGAACTCACCGTCTCCTGGTGATTGGCCCAAAGTCACCCAGTCGCCTTTCATGGCTAAGGCAGGATTTGAACTTACGGTCTCCCGCTTTCTAGCCTGTTCCCCTAACCACTAGGCTCTCATTTGTATCTGTATTTATAAATCTGTATCTCCTTTGTACTGTATATGTACTCTAAAGCAGAAGACAGTTACAAATATCTTCCATTTGTAACTTCTATGTTCCCCCGTGCAATTTTGGGGTTGTTTTTTTTACTTATTTCCGCATAGGAGAGGAAAGAAGAATAGATGTTTTGATGGATCATTTATTGGCTGAGGAAAACAGCCCCAGGTCCTATTTTTATGTTTCCAAAAATCCATGAATCTTTCCTTGTTCTAAACCTCTTTTGAGAGCGGCCCTGATTTTCATCTCCAAAGTGAATTAATATGCTGGGATATGTTAGTTGGTTGTGGGTTTTCCCCCCACCCTGGACTCCCCATCTGAAACCGGCTGCTGTCAGCCAAAGCGCCGAAGTGAGCTCCGGTCAGTAACTCAAGAACTGTGCGGAGCACTTCCTTGGATTTTATTTTATTTTATTTTATTTGGGGGTTGCCTTGGTAATTCAACAAAGGTCCTGGATGCTGTGTGGAGGATACAGGAGGGTGCTGTGCATTGGATTGGATCTGCTCCCTGGCAGTGATCCAATGTTTGACCAGCAAGAGGGAGAAAGAGAGAGAGAGACAAGAGACAGAGAGAAACAGAGAGAGAGAGAAGAAAGAGAGAGAGAAAGAGAGAGAGAGAAACACACAAAGAAGAGAGACAAGAGAGAAAGAGAAAGAGAGAGAAGAGAGACAGACAGACAGACAAAAAACAGAGAGACAGACAGAGAAGAAAGAGGGAGAAAGAGAGACACAAGAGACAGAAAGAGAGAGAGAGAGAGAGAAGAAAGACAGAGAGAAAGAGAGAGAGAGAGAAGAGAGACAGACACAGAGAGAAAAAACAGAGAGAGAAGAGACAGAGAAGAAAGAGAGAGAGAGAGAAACACACACACAGAGAGAGAAACACAGAGAGAGAGAGACACAGAGAAAGAGAAACAGAAAGAGAGAGAGAAGAAAGAGAGAGAGAGAAAGGAGAGAGAAAGAGAAAGGAAGCAAGAGAAAGAAAGAGAGAGAGAGAAGAGAGACACACTGAGAGAAAGAGAAACAGAAAGAGAGAGAGAAGAAAGAGAGAGAGAGAGAAAGGAGAGAGAAAGAGAAAGGAAGCAAGAGAAAGAGAGAGAGAGAGATGGTTTCCCTGTGTTTTCCCCAGATATGGACTTGAATTCATTTGGGGCTTCTGAAATTGGGGCAGGATAAGTATAAGAAACCTCAGAGGAAGAGGAGGAGAAAGAGGAAATTAGGAAAAAAATTCTGGTCTATCAAATAGAAACAAAATAACAGCGTGGGAGGGGACCTTGGAGGTCTTCTAGTCCAACCCCCTGCCCAAGCAGAGACCCTACACTATTTCAGACAAATGGATGACCAATCTCTTCTTAAAAACTTCCAGTGTTGGAGCATTCACAGCTTCTGGAGGCAAGTCGTTCCACTGGTTTATTGTTCTCACTGTCAGGAAGTTTCTCCTTAGTTCTAGGTTGCTTCTCTCCTTGATGAGTTTCCATCCGTCGCTTCTTGTCCTGCCTTCAGGCGCTTTGGGAGAAGAGCTTGACTCCCTCTTCTTTGGGGCCACCCCTCAAATATTGGGACGCTGCTACCCTGCCCCCCCCCCCCTAATCCTTCTTTTCATTAAACTGGACAAGAAAGAAGGGAAGTGATTCTTAAAGCTCGCGTTCAGAAGCATTAATTTTCTTCTGGGGAATCAGCTAGAGTGGGAGATCTCCTTTCTTTCTTAGCTAGGGAATCAATGCAGTCATTCTGCCGGGACGAATGTGGTGGCGTGGGCCTTTTTTTTTTTTTTTACTGTCACTTTTGTGTTTGTCTGGTAAATGGCACTGCCTGAAGCAACATCTGTGCATCTCCAGCTGCACAAAAATAAGAGCTGGGGTGGGGGAAGAGGGGACTTTCCTAGAACTAAACTAACTCCTGGGCTGGTTTCAAATATAGACGGTTCTGAATATTCATGTCTTAGCTTTAAGTAGTTTAATTCAAGATTAGCCTTCTAATACCTTCCGGAGCTTTTAACACGCTTGGAAGTAGAATTACGCTGAGAATAAACACTCGAGGTAGGGATGGTGGTCAGGATTAAAGCAAGAGGTGGACTGGTCAAAGGGACACCTGTTTTTACTTTCTTCTCTCTTTCTCAATTTTTTTCCCCTCTCTCTCTCTCTCTGTGCAGGTGACCCTTTCCAGATTGAGAGCCTGCAGAAGATCAATTAAAGATACACTGAGAATTGCAAATTGTCCACCCCAACTGAGAACTTCAAAGGCGTCCACCTTCGTATTGAATTAGCAGCCTATGGATAAACCGTGGTGCCACTTTGGACCTTCTCCGAGCCCATTTTTCTGGGCTGTTATTTATTCCCTTGCTCTCCTTTGGATGGAAGCCTTGAATGAAGCCTCCACATGATCTACTTTCTTCCAGGTGTATCCTTCAGGTGTTTGCAGAAACTCTAATGAAAAGGCCCAGATGAATTAGCTTGCTTATTTTTCTTTTTTTGCATTAAGGAAGTTATCTCACAACCATTTACACCATTAGCTTCCCTTCCTGGCAATGCAGGAATGGCCGGTAGAGGAAGCCATGGCTTTGGAGAACAGCCCTACAATGAGAAGGAGGAGTCAGAAGAAGGTGCTGAAGTTGAGAGGAGAAGGAATGGAGAGCTTCACCTTGGAGAAAGCGGCCTGGTAGGGAATTTGGACTGCTGGACCTTGTCTTCTTCCCAGGAGATCCTGGAAGACGAAGAACATTTGGGGGAACTAAAGGACTATCAACACCTTTTGGAAGAAGGCGAACAAGGTTTTGATCTTGGTGAGCTTCAAGATCTTGAACGTGATGCCAACACTTCAAGTCTCCTGCCTGGTGAGTAACAGAGGAAATTAGGGACCCAAACCTCTGGTAAGGTTATTTGGAGTAGTATCTGAATTGGAGCAGAGCTTTTGCGCATTCAGGGAAGATAACTGAGCAGGCTTTCGGTGGTTCAAAGCAGATGTTCTGCAGAGCCCCCTTGTCACCGGTGCATCTTAAGGAAGCACTGGGCGCAGCTAGAACAAAAACTGGATGCAATCTTTTTTTTTAAAAAAAAAAAATCTTTTAAAATTCTGTCTCTCTCTGGCTTTTCCAACTCCTAGATAGCTTGGGTATATGTTCGGCCAGACCCTGAAACACCAAAGCACAAGATGCATGTTCTTGCTAGATGTGAGAATAGAATAGAATAGAATAGAATAGAATAGAATAGAATAGAATAGAATAGAATAGAATAGAATAGAATAGAATAGAATAGAATAGAATAGAATAGAATAGAATAGAATAGAATAGAATAATGATGAATAGAATAGAATAGAATAGAATAGAATAGAATAGAATAGAATAGAATAGAATAGAATAGAATAGAATAGAATAATGATGAATAGAATAGAATGATGAATAGAATAGAATAGAATAATAAGAAATAAGAATAGAATAGAATAGAATAGAATTTTAGAATAGAGAACAGAATAGAATAGAATAATGATGAATAGAATAGAATAATAAATTAGAATAGACTAGACTAGAATAGAATAGAATAATAAGAAATAAGAATAGAATAGAATAGAATAGAATAGAATTTTAGAATAGAGAATAGAATAGAATAGAATAGAATTTTAGAATAGAGAATAGAATAGAATAGAATAGAATAGAATAGAATAGAATAGAATAGAATAGAATAGAATAGAATAGAATAGAATAGAATAGAATTCTTTATTGGTATGGCTGGACACACAAGGAATTTGGAGTGGAATGGGTTGATAATTAGGGCAATGTGAGATAGATCTTCTAATGTTATCTCCTTTCCATGTTTAGAGGATGAAGGAAGTCCCAAGGATCTTGGCCTGAGGTCCTATTTGCAACCAGATGTGATGTATGAAGTAGACAGCCCTGAACCTGAGAAGCCAAGAGGCACATGGGACTTTGGCAGCCAGGAGGATGTTCATCCTGAGCTCTCTTTTGAGGACCAGTATGGCTCAGACTTCAGCCCCAGTCCTGAGATGCTGCAAGACCCTCTCGCTTTGTACAAATGCAGCTTTGCCTCCGATAATGTAGACCAACTATCTGAGAGCTCCAACCTCAGCCCTTCTCCTTGTGGTCCTCCTCCAGTGTGCACCCAACTGGAGACTGAACCTCAGAGTCTACCTGGGGGCGACGGTCTGGACTTCCTTGAAGATCGAAAGTTCTCCTTGGAATCAGGAAGAAGCCTGGAAAGTCAAGGACACAGTTCTCTAGCAATTTCCTTGCAGTACAATCAGCGACTCTTAGACTTCCAATCTCTGGAAGATCTTCAAAACTGTCCCAGCATCGATGCCGAGACTTATCCAGAATTATCATGGATGGAGAACTTGGAAGGGCCTCCTGAGGTGGAACCTCCAGCTGAGACAGCTCAGCTTGCTTTGAACAACACCGAGGAAAGACTTTTGGATTCGAGAGAGACAACACCGATGTCCCAGAGGCGAGTTGGTGGCCAACTGGAGAAACGAACACGGAAGCGGGAAACAGATGTACCCCATGGGCTGTTGTCTAGAGGTCCAAGGCACTTCAGGTCTCTGAGCCCTCAACGGAGTGCCCCTCGGAAGAAATCTGGACATCTTGCTTTAAAAGAACTGGACCGAGAGACTCAATCAAACTCTGGAGCAAGGGACATCACACAATACGGCCGAGGGCAGCTCAACTACCCCTTACCAGATCTATCCAAAGTGGAACCCCGGGTCAGGTTCCCCAAGGATCCCCAGAGCTACCGTCCACCCCAAGGAAAGACTTCTCCAGCTAGTAAGAAGGAGGTTAGGAAGCTGGTGATCTTCAAGTCTCCTGCCGAGATTGTCCGAGAAGTGTTGTTGAGCAGCACCGAAGGATCTCCTCAAAAATGTCCCACGCCGGCCGTCTCTGTTATTCCCGAGGAACTGAAGTCCCCCAGACAGGCGACAGAGCTGGTGCATCAGCTCCAGGTGGTCACTTCCTGTATGCTTTGCAAAAACTCTCTTCCTGAAGACAGATAGTCCTTGACTTACAACGGTCACGAGCCCCTTGATTCAGTCCCGTTGCGACTTTGAATAGTTACTGAAGGAACGGTTGTAAGTCGGCTCCGGAGAAAATCTCTCCCACTTAGCACGCAAGCGTTAGGAAGAGAAAACCCTTTCTGTCTGGCACAGAGGTTTTCAACTTGCAGAAATGTATTTATTATCCTGGTTGTTGTACTTGCTGGTGTGGAGGGGTGCTCATTCATGTGGGAAACCTGTCTTTGAAGCCATCAATAGAAGATAGTAGGCTAATAGCCAAAAGCAAGCTTTTAATGCACACTGCCTATGTCTCCAGCAAAGTAAGCGAGCCGAGAGGTCACAACCTGCACACATTATGCAGATTTGTCCCTCTTTGTGTCGCCTCCCCCCCCCCTTTGTGTGTACATGCTTCAAGGTTAAAGCATCCTTCGTAGCCATTCAATCCTTGGCTTCTAGCATCTGATTCATCCATGGGCACAAACTCCTACTTTTCGTACAGAGCTCCGTCTGCAATTACCACGGAGTTGCAAAGAAATATAGTATGATATGATATAGTATAGCATAGTATAGTACAGTATGGTATAATGTAATGTAATATAATATAATATAATAATATAATATAATACAATGCAGCATAATATAATATATAATATATTATGGTATAGCATAGTTTAGTACAGTATAGTATAATATAATACAATACAGCATAATATATGATATAATATAGCATAGTATAGTACAGTATAGTATAGTATAATACAGCATAATATAATATATCATGTGATATTTTAGTATTGCATAGTACAGTACAGTATAGTATAATATATTATAATACAATACAGCATAATATAATATATCGTGATATTCTAGTATAGCATAGTATAATACAGTATAGTATAATACAATACAGTATAATATAGTATAATATGATATGATATAGCATAATATAGTACAGTCCAGTACTTGAGACCTGAAGGGCTGGATCATACCTTAATGTCCCCAAAACTATTCCTATTCCAGAAGGGGCATCTGAATGAAATATCATGTTCTCTTCGTTGTTTTTTAGGAAGACTACCACAAACTTCTAACCAAGTACGCTGAAGCCGAGAATACCATCGACCGATTGCGGCTGAGTGCCAAGGTATAAGATGATGAGGAATTATCCTATTATCAAAGTCCTTCCTGTAACTTTTGCCACGGATCCTTTGTGGGTGCCCGGTACTCCGAATGGAACCCCTTATGGACGTAGTACCTGCGCGGGGAACAGCTTGTAGCTGATCGTAGAGCAGAGGTTTTGTGTGCAGGACTTCATGGGTTTCGCTGCTGCTTGGAGAAGACCACGTTGATTCAACATGGCTCCGATAGAAGGATATTACAGAATATAAGTTGCATAAGTTGCAAGTTGGACCCATCCAGAAAGTTTAATACCTTTACATTCATCTCTGATCAATAATTGTCATGTCCTGGATCTAGCAGGATCATGAGTGGAAATACGGCTTTTAAGTTAAAGGTTGAAAGCCATGAAATAATAATAATAATAATAATAATAATAATAATAATAATAATAATAATAATAATAATAATAATAATAATAAGAATAAGAATAAGAATAAGAATAATAATAATAATAATAAGAAGAAGAAGAAGAAGAAGAAGAAGAAGAAGAAGAAGAAGAAGAAGAAGAAGAAGAAGAAGAAGAAGAAGAAGAAGAAGAAGAAGAAGAAGAAGAAGAAGAAGAAGAAGAAGTTGGAAGGGACCTTGGAGGTCATCTAGTCCAACCCCCTGTTCAGGCAGGAAACCTTATACCATTTCAGGCAAATGGCTGTCCAGTCTCTTCTTAAAAACTTCCAGTGTTGGAGCATTCACCACCTCTGGAGTCAGGCTGTTCCACTGGTTAATTGTTCTAACTGTCAGGAAGTTTCTCCTTAGTTCCAGGTTGCTTCTCTCCTGGATTAGTTTCCATCTGTTGCTTCTTGTCCTGCTCTCAGGTGCTCTGGAGAACAGCCTGGCTCCCTCTTCTTTGTGGCAGCCCCTGAGATATTGGAACACTGCTATCATGTCACCCCTCACCCTTCTCTTCATTAAACTACACATACCCAATTCTAGCTTTATATCCTAGCTCTGGGTTTTTATTTCAGCTTGAGCGGCAAAATCCTAGGTTTATCTCTCAGCTGGATCTCAGGATCCGCAACCCAGTTTGGTCCTCAAAGATCCTAGTTCCCAGGTTAGATTCCTTTGAATCAATTTGCACGACCTCTCATCCTATTCAACACCACAAAATTCTCCAGAAGATCAGAAAACCGCTACTTCTGATTCATTTAAAAAAACCCAAAAATCTCAGATTTATTTCGTTTCCAAGGTAGAATTCAGGCTAGGTTGGCTCCACAGTTCTTGCCTCTTTTCGAAGATAATTGTGAGTCACAAATCCTCGCTGTTAGAAACCCACCCGAGGGTCTGCAAATAGAAGCAGACCTGGCTGGCTTTAAAGGCTGCCTTCAGCTCTGTGAGCACATCTGGAGGAAGTGCTAGGCTGCATTAACAGAGGGATAGAATCAAGATCAAGTGAAGTACTAATACCACTTTACAATGCTTTGGTAAGGCCACACCTGGAATACTGCATCCAGTTTTGGTCACCACGATGTAAAAAAGATGTCGAGACTCTAGAAAGGGTACAGAGAAGAGCAACAAAGATGATTAGGGGGCTGGAGGCTAAAACATATAGGGAACGGTTGCTGGAATTGGGTATGTGTAGTTTAATGAAGAGAAGGGTGAGAGGGGTGACATGATAGCAGTGTTCCAATATCTCAGAGGCTACCACAAAGAAGAGGGAGTCAAGCTATTCTCCAAAGCACCTGAAGGCAGGACAAGAAGCAACGGATGGAAACTAGTCAAGGAGAGAAGCAACCTAGAACTAAGGAGAAACTTCCTGACAGTTAGAACAATTAACCAGTGGAACCACCTGCCTCCAGAAGCGGTGAATGCTCCAACACTGGAGGCTTTTAAGAAGAGACTGGACAGCCATTTGCCTGAAATGGTATAGGGTTTCCTGCCTGAGCAGGGGGTTGGACTAGATGACCTCCAAGGTCCCTTCCAACTTTATATTATATTATTATTATATTAAGTCTTTAGTTCCAAGGGACGGTTGAAAAAAAAAGAAGAAAAGAGAATGGTGCTTTTCCAAGGGAGAAGCAAGCACTGCTATTTCTTTATTTAAATGACTCAGCCACTTTCGTCTTGAACAGGAAGTGCAAAGAGGAGGGGAGGGGGGGGAGAATTTGAGAACATTGCCCCGAAGAACACACTCACAACTGGTTGTCCTCTGCTCGTCAACTTCCTGTGTCTCAGAATTGTGACAGATTCTTTCCCCCTTCCTGTTCGTCCCCCGCAGCATCTTCTAAAAACCACAGCACCCTCAGCCCCAAAAACGGAAGCACAGCAACAGTCGTGATACTAAAAGAAAAGTCTTAGGCTATAGAGACTCCTGCTTGAGCAGGGGGCTGGACTAGAAGACCTCCAAGGTCCCGTCCAACTCTGTTCTTCCTTGAATCAGCCAGATCCTGTAGAATGCTCTAAGATTCTAAGTGACCATTTTTGTCCCTGTAAATAGAAGCAGTCCTTGACTCCAGCGATGGGCTTAACCAACGTGCAAGAAAATCTGTAAAACTCGCTGGACCAATTTCTCACTTAGCATCATAAATGTTGGGCTCAGATGTGTCCGTAATTTAAGGACCCGCTCATGCTCTTATACTATTTATGTGTAAAAGAGACTTTGCTCGTCTTTTGGCTACTTTCTCCTAATGGATTTCTTTTCCCTTAAGAGAGAGAGAGAGAGAGAGAGAGAGAGAGAGAGAGAGAGATGAGAGAGAGAGAGAGAGAGAGAGAGAGAGAGAGAGAGAGAGAGAGAGAGAGAGAGAGAGAGAGAGAGAGAGAGAGAGAGAGAGAGAGAAGTATTAGCTTCACAGCTCTTCTCGGCCCGATCATCCTTTGATAAATCTTCTCCTGTTCCCCATCCTTTGCTGGGAAAAAAAATCTCCACCAGGCTTTCCCTGTGTGTTGCGGGAAAGGTCCTGCCCACCATGACACTCCCACACAGTCACAATGCTTAGTTTGTGGGGACAACTCAGCAACATAAAGGCAACTGGAGCCTCAGTTGGAAGAGATGTGGGCCAGTTTCAAAAATCCAGTTCTAGCTGGTCGAACACGAGCAGGAGAGACGACTTAGAATTTACCTCCACTTCGTGATAGTCAGAGGACGATGGCAATCGGGGATCAGAGAAAGCGGGTAAAGATGGCAGCCATTTTATAAAATTCAGGCTTCCAGGTTGAAATGTAATTGAAACATGAATTAAAGGAGCGAAGAGGAGGTCCATAGTTTCAGCCCTAGAGCGAATGGGGTTGGAGATAAACCCGGCAGACTCATTCTGATGTTGGCCCTGCTTGGAATAAGACAATAACAGAGTTGGCAGAGACCTTGGAGGTCTCCTAATCTAAACCCCCGCCCCCCTGCTCAAGCAGTAAACCCTGTCCATTAAAAACCTTAAATTTCATATACGCTTCTTGGTAAGACTCTATATCAATCAGAAACGATAGTTCTGGAAGGGACCTTGGAGGTCTTCTAGTCCAACCTCGCCCTGCTCAAGCAGGAGACCCTATACCAGGGCTTTTCAACCAGTGGTACGGGTACCACCTGTGGTACATTGGCACCTGGCAGGTGGTACGCGACCATCCTAGAAAAGTTGTATGCTCAGAACAATGCTCAGAACAATGAAAACCTCGGATATGAGGAGGAGCGCCGCTGGGTGGGCAGGCAGGTGTCTTGCTCGGCTGTGGCTTGGGGGGCACTTTTTTCAGTGCTATTGTAACTTCGAACAGTCATTAAGTGAACTGTTGTAAGTTGAGGACTTTTTTTCTTTTTTTTCTTTTTTTTTTTTTTGGTCATCAAGTTTTTGACATCTTGCTAGGCGACTGGTGGTACTCGGATGTTGCTAAAAGTGGTACAATGGGTGATAAGGTTGAAAAGCCCTGCCCTATACCATCTCAGACAAATGGTTGTCCAATCTCTTCTTTTTAAAAAAAAAACCTCCAGTGTTGGAGAACCCAGAGCTTCTGGAGGTAAATTGTTCCACTGGTTAATTGTCCTCCCTGTCAGGAAATGTCTCCTTAGTTCTGGGTTGGTTTTCTCCTTGGTTGGTTTCTATCCGTTGCTTCTTGTCCTGCCCTCTGTTACTTTGAAGAGAATAGGTTGACTGGAGAACATCTGGAGTATTCTTAACCAGACTAACATAATCTGTTGACACAGATCTCCAGGCTGTGAAAAACCCGAAGGTTCTGTTTCACAATCACTCTCCTTGAAATGTAGACAAAAGGCAAGTTGGAGCGTGGCTTTTTCCTGAATTTACCGCTCTGTTGCTACTGCTTTCCAAAAGCCTTCCAGGGATGGTTGAGATTAATTTCTTTTAAACCATCCCTTGCGTTGTTTTGATGAGATGCCTCTGCATGGCCTATTTCTGTTTGGCCACGCTGGTGAGACGGAACGGTTCTTCTGGGCAGCCCCTGAAATGGGGAGAATGCCAGAGGGCTCCAAAGTTGTAACCTTCAGCATCCCTCAGATCAGGTCCGCTGAGGTCACCGGGCGATCCAGCCAAGCGTCCATGAGCGGTGAAGGTAAGTCTGAGGCATCTGCATTTTTTCCTCCTGGATTCTTGGGATTGCCAGTAAGGGCAACCACTATCAACTGGGCGAGAAATTCATTGGCTGGTTTTCCAGTGGTCAATTCCAGTTGTAAGTAGGTAGAGTATGACTGGGAAGTCCCCAGGGCTGTAGACTAGACTTTCAAGCCGAAAGAGCTCCCTCAAAGAAGCTGGAGCAAACCATTTCTCTCTGTATCAACTAAAAATGCTCCCGGCTGCACTGAGCCAGTAGTATATAAATAGGGAGGAAAACCCACTTCCTTCTAGCACTGACGATCTTACCTAGTTGGGTTATGCAATGTCTGCAAGAAAGCCACTAAGCTCAGAGAACACCAAGGACCCTACCCTTCTCCTCCTCCTCCTCCTCCTCCTCCTCCTGCTCCTGTTCTTCTTCCTCCTCCTGCTCCTCCTCCTCCTCTCCTCCTCCTCCTCACAAAGCCCACTCCCTTCTAGCACTCACATTGTTACCTAGTTGGGTCGTGAAATGTTTGCAAGAAAACCACCAAACTCGAAGTCGTCGTCGTCCTCCTCCTCCTCCTCCTCCTCCTCCTCCTCCTCCTCCTCCTCCTCCTCCTCCTCCTCCTCCTCTCTTCTTCTTCTTCTTCTTCTTCTTCTTCTTCTTCTTCTTCTTCTTCTTCTTCTTCTTCTTCTTCTTCTTCTTTTTCTTCTTCTTCTTCTTCTTCTTCTTCTTCTTCTTCTTCTTCTTCTTCTTCTTCTTTCTTCTTCTCCTCCTCCTCCTCCTCCTCCTCCTCCTCCTCCTCCTCCTCCTCTTTCCCTCCTCCTCTTCTCTTCCACAAAGTCCACTACCTTCTAGCACTGATGATGTCACCTAGTTTAGTATTGAAACATCTGCAAGAAAGCCACCAAGCTCAGAGACCACCAAGGCCCCACATTCCTCCATTGTTGCCAATAGATAAACGATCACATCTTGAAGGTATGACGCTCCGTGAAATGAGCTGAATTTCAAGCAGGATTTATCGGGTTTTTTTGAATGGCAGGATTTCCCAGGGAGCAAGTACAACACTTATCCCTGAGCAATTCCACAGTCATGGATTCTTCCGAAGCTGATCATCCTATCTCCAGCAAAATGCCTTTCCTGGGTGATCATCTCACACGATTGTTAGCTGCCCAAGCAAGTAAATTTCAGACTCAGGTAGGTTTTTTTATTATTATTTCTAATAATGGAGAATATGTGTAGCCCAGGATTGAAGTGTGGAGTCCTTGATTGTTTTCTGGCTGACGTTTCATTACCCAACTGGGTAACATCTTCAGTGCTAGAAGGGAGTGGGGGCTGCTTTTCAATTCTTCTAGCCCTGATAATGTTACCCAGCTGGGTAATGAAACGTCCGCAAGAAAACAACCAAGCTCAGAGAGCACCAAGGACCCCACAGTCGTCATCCTCCTCCTCCTCCTCTCAACAAACCCCACTCCCTTCTAGCACTGATGATCTTCCCTAGTTGGGTCATGAAATGTCTGCAAGAAAACCACCAAGCTCAGAGAGCACCAAGGACCCCACAGTCCTCCTCCTCCTCCTCCTCCTCCTCCTCCTCCTCCTCCTCCTCCTCCTCCTCCTCCTCCTCCTCCCTCCTCCTCCTCCTCTCTCCTCTCCTCCTCCTCAGCACTGATGATGTTCCCTAGTTGGGTAATGAAACGTCTGCAAGAAAACAACAAAGTTTAGAGAGCACTAAGGATGTCCAAAGTCGTCGTCGTCATCATCCTCCTCCTCCTCCTCCTCCTCCTCCTCCTCCTCCTCCTCCTCCTCCTCCTCCTCCTCCTCTCCCCACAAACCTTGTTTCTTGTTTGTGGCTGGCAACCGGAAAAGAATGAGGGGTTCCTGAGCATGTTTTCCGATTTGAAGACGTTCCCCGCGTTTGTTGTGCATGTTTTGACATCAAGCAGATTAAATTAATCTACGGGATTCTGGGTTGCAATTGTTTTTAGCCTTGTGCACACCCGTTCTTGCCCTTGGTTTAATCACGGTTTAATCTTTGCCCACATCTTGGAACTGAGACAGGAGGACAATCATTCTACACGTCTGATTAATAAGATATGATTGATTTCATTCCTCTCTGTTTTTCGTTTTTGTTTTTTTAGATGGAATTCTTGGAGGACTTAATTCAAAGCGATAGGCTGGAAGCTGTGGACCAGCTGAAGGTACACCATTTTTGCTCCTCCCGTTAAGTGACCAAAGAGAGTCCTTGACTTACAACAGGTTTGTTTAGTGACCATTCAAAGTGACAAGCAGCCTTGTTTCTGCACAAAATATTTTAGCAAGGGTTGGACTACAAGACCCCCCCCCCCAGGATCCTTTCCAACACGGTTGTTGTTGTTGTTGTTGTTGTTAAGTCCTGATTTTTCCAGTCCAATACTGAGACCCTGGAGTTTTCCAAATCAATTCCAGTCGTGTTTTTCCTACCCCTTCCACAACTTCTCTATATCTTGGTGACATTGTCATCTTCTGCCTTTGAATTATTTAAACCGTGGGTCCCAGAAAGAGGAAATTGCTTTTTGGTCAGCCAAAGAGAAATGTGTTTCCTTGTGCAGAAACACAGTGCAACTTCTTAATGGTAGAATAGAATAGAATAAGGAATGGAATAGAATAGAATAGAATAGAATAGAATAGAATAGAATAGAATAGAATAGAATGGAATGGAATGGAATGGAATGGAATGGAATGGAATGGAATGGAATGGAATGGAACGGAACGGAACGGAACGGAACGGAACGGAACGGAACGGAACGGAACGGAACAGAATAGAATAGAATAGAATTATGGAATAGAATAAAGTATGGAATATGGAGAATAGAATAGAATAGAATAGAATAGAATAGAATAGAATAGAATAGAATAGAATAGAATAGAATAGAATAGAATAGAATAGAATAGAATAGAATTAAAGAAAATAATAGATGAATAAAATAGAATAGAATAGAATGGAATGGAATGGAATGGAATGGAATGGAATAGAATAGAATAGAATAGAATAGAATAGAATAGAATAGAATAGAATAGAATAACAGAGTTGGAAGGGACCTTGGAGGTCTTCTAGTCCAACCCCCTGCTCAAGCAGGAAACATTATACGATTCCGGACAAATGGCTGTCCAGTCTCTTATTAGGCGTGATATAAAAGTAATAAGACCAAGCAGAGAGAAAATGGTAGTAGATACCCTTAGGATACACACAGAGTAACGGAAGGGACCTTGGAGGCCTTCTAGTCCAACCCCCTGCTCAAGCAGCAGAACCTATACCGTCTCTATACCAAGTCGGTTGCCAAACGTCTGGATTTTGATTGCGCAATCCCGTGGGAGGCCGCAACAGTGCTAAGTGTAAAAAAAAAAAAGGGGTCCTCAGTTATTTATTTATTTTTTGTAACTTCAAACCGCCGCTAAACAAATCGCTGTAAGTCGAGGCGTACGTGCGCTTATTCCTCTTCCAATCTGGCTATCCCGGTAGGGGTTTGCAAGACTGAAGGAAGCTCAAGAAGCCTTGGAGCATGCTTACCTGAGGGCTCGAAATAAATATCAGCAGTTGAACCCGAACGGAACTATGGAGTCCTTAGGAGAATTTGATCCCAGCCGGTACGTAGACATCCCCACCCAGCTAAAGCAGACATTCAGACATGCACACGGGTTTCCTCGTCATCCCATTCAGGTCTCCAGAACTGACTCCCATGGTCCCTGGGTCAGAAACAATGGTCCTTTTTTTTGCATAGGGGAAAGTTGGGTTTCAATAGCAATAGCCCTTAGACTTATATACCACTTCACAGCCCTCTCTAAGCGGTTTACGGAGTTGGCATCTTGCCCCCCGACAATCTGGGTCCTCGTTTTACTGACCTTGGAAGGATGGAAGGCTGAGTCAACCTTGAGACGGTCAGGATCGAACTGCTGGCAGTGGGCAGAATTAGCCTGCAATACTGCATTCTAATCACTGTGACACCATGGCAGATAGGTAGGTAGGTAGGTAGGGAGGTAGGGAGGTAGGTAGGTAGGTAGATAGATAGATAGATAGATAGATAGATAGATAGATAGATAGATAGATAGATAGATAGATAGATAGATAGATAGATAGATACTGTAAAGAGAGAGAGAGCCCTTAGACTTATATACCGCTTCACAGTGCTTTACAGCCCCCCTCTAAGCAGTTTACAGAGTCAGCACATTGCCCCCCAACAATCAGGGTCCTCATTTTACTGACCTCGGAAGGGTGGAAGGCTGAGTCAACCTTGAGCCTGTCCGGATCGAACTCCAGGCTGTGGGCAGAGTTTGCCTGCAAAATCGTCCGAGGACTGGGGAGCCCTGTCTTAGGAACCACACGTCTCGTCCCCAGGACGAGCTCTCTCTCATCCTTCAGATCTGCCAATGATAACCCATTCCATCCACTTTTTTCCAGCATTATAGATGCTTCTCCCCTTACTAAGTCAACCAGCAAATGCCTCCATAGGAGATATTTGCAATTGCAGGCATGTTTACTAGAGGTGAGCACCCCCTAGAGACAGATAAGACCGGAGGAAGGAAACCTTTATCTTTTTTTTTAATGACTTTTTTTTTTGGCCTGGTGCTATGCAAAGCATCAAGCTTAGCAGGGATTCACACCCAACTCAACAATGAAAGCAGGGGTCCCCGACCCCCGGGGCTGTGGCCCGGCACCGGTCCATGGCCCACCAGAAACAGGTCCCCGCAAATAAGAGAAGCCCCATCTTCGGGACACGGGCAGCATACGAAGCCATGCTCCCTGCAGTCCATGGAAAAACCTCTCTCCACAGAACCAGGCCCTGGTCCCCCCCCAAACGTTTGGGGTGTGTGTGCGCGCGCTGAACTAAAGGACTTCTGGCTACGGCTTGATGTTTTTCAGAGCAGTGGAAGGCAACATTTTCCATCTGGGCCTGCGTTTGGAGGGCTTGAAAGAGAGAATGGAGCAGCCTACGCGGAACCAATGGATCAGGCCGGAGAGTCCTCCGCGCAGCGTCCCATCACACCCCAGCTTCCCAGCCCAGCTTTCCGAGGAACAAATAGGAATCCCAAAGCCTTCCCTCCACGCCCCAGTGCCAGCTGCCTGCATCCCATATCCTGAGGTGAAGTTAGAATTATTTAGAAGGTTTTTCCTGAGCGAGTGACGGAAGTAGCGTGTCCAGGGAAGATTCCACTTAGACTCACTTGAGTTTTTTCCATCCGCTCTGCAGGCCTCCACCCCACAAAAAAACATCACTCGAATCCAGCTGGAGGAGGACTTGAGTTCCATCAGTGACGGGGCTGGTGAAGAAGACGAACAAGAAGAAGACGGGGATTTCCTGGCGCTTCCCCAACCTTGCAAGCGCCAAGAGGAGGAGGAGGATCTGGATCATCTTCTGGACCAGTAAGGCTGTCCTTCAACTTCATATCCACCCATGAAAAAAAAGGAAGGCGAAAAAGGCTGGGGACGAGTGGGCTGCAATGAGAAAGAACCCATGGTGGATCCCTCTAAGCTTCATGCTCTGGGTTCATTCATTCAGATCTGGCACTCTCATATCTGATCTTGAGGTCATCAAAGCTTCACAGAAGGATGAAAGAGAAGAAGACTCTTTCCACTGTCCTGGGTACCATTAAGGGAAAACTTTATTTGATTCTCCAAATAAGCTAAGTTTTCTGTCCTGGCTTAATTTCCTTCATTTTCCATTCCAAGGTGCAGCAGCTTCAGATCTTTGCCGGCGGTTCTGAGTCACAAACACAATGCAGAAGAACCGGGCAGCAAAGCCACCGCAGCTGCTGGGACAAAGAGTGGCTCCTTGCAGAAGTCCTCTGCGGCTAATGAAGCTCCCCTTGTCTCCAAGTAAGTCCATGAGAAAGCAACTAACTCATTTCCTTGGAAGACCTAAAGATGCCGTCTCCAACCTTAACATGACCGAGAAAAGCTTCTCTTTCGGACTTCCTACTGCTCTGAATTTCATAAGAAGCAGAAGAGCAGAATCGAATAACAGAATAACAGAGTTGCAAGGGACCTTGGAGGTCTTCTTTTCTCAAGCAGGAGACACCCCCCCGTACCATTTCAGACAAATGGTTGACCAATCTCTTCCTAAAAACTTCCAGTGATGGAGCACCCACAACTTTTGGAGGCAGGTTGTACCACTGATTAATTGTTCTGGCTGTCAGGAAGTTTCTCCTTAGTTCTAGGTTGCTTCTCCCCTTGATTAGTTTCCATCCGTTGCTTCTTGTCCTGGCTTCAGGGGTTTTGGAGAATAGCTTGACTCCCTCTTTGGGGCAGCCCTTGAGATATTGGAACACTCCTATCGTGCCACCCCTAGTCCTCCTTTTCACCCCCTCTTCTTTGGGGCAGCCCCTGAGATATTGGAACACTCCTATCATGTCACCCCTCGTCCTCCTTTTCACCCCCTCTTCTTTGGGGCAGCCCCTGAGATATCGGAAGACTTGCTATCATGTCACCCCTAGTCCTTCTTTTCATTAAACTAGACATACCCAATTCCTGCCACCGTTCTTCCTACATTCCAGTTCAAGTTCCCAGAGTAAGCCATGCACGCAAACATATGAGAAAACTGAAGACCATACACAAGAGGAAAGCGCATTTTTTTTTATATTTTACCGTGTGTGGGACATAAAGTCGAAAGAAGGGGAAAAAAAATAGATTGATGGAGCCTCCTTGAACAGCGGGATCTAGCCATGCTTTCAACTTGGAAAAAATAAATAAATTAACATTCGAATCCTGGCCTAGCATATTTGGCCACCTTATTTTTTTTTGCAAAAGCAGCAGGTCCATTTTTGTGTGTGTTTTGTTTTGTTTTCTTTCTGGTGCTTTGGGCATTCCAGGATGTGACTAAAATTAGAAACAGGGCTTCTTGGCTTTTTGAGCTGCATCATCTGAAACTGCGGAACAAAGGCGTCTTTGCTTTTTCTTGTTTCCTTTCCAAGATCGGGTCAGAAGCAGCTTTAGCCCCCCCCTTCTCTCTCTCTCTCTCTCTCTCTCTCTCTCTCTCTCTCTCTCGATCTCTCTCTCTCTCTCTCTCTCTCTCCCCCTCCCTCTCTCTCTCCCTCCCTCTCTCTCTCTCTCCCCCCTCTCTCTCTCTCTCCCTCCCTCCCTCTCTCTCTTTCTCTCTCTCTCCCTCCCTCCCTCCCTCCCTCTCTCTCTCTCTCTCTCTCATCCCCCTTCCACCACCACCCTTCTCTCCTCCTCCCCCTCCTCCGCTGCCTGCTAAATGGGCTACCTTGGCAAGGAAAGGAGACGGAGGAAGGGAATGTAGATGGGGAGGGAGAATGGACAGGAATTTGACAGGAAGGAAGTCAACACTCACCAGGGGAAACTTAAGAGGTGGGAGCAACAGCTGAGAACCAACGTTCTTCTTTTTAAAAAACAAACAAAAAAACGTGGGATTTGGCTGGAAGAGAGTGTGTTTGGAGGGCAATCGTGCCCCACTTTTCAAGTTTTCAGCTCTGCGCGTAAAACCTGGCCCTGCATCCAGGCTGCCACAAGGATTTCTCTGTGGTTTTAACACTTCAGCACCGCTCTGATTTCCTACAGGAGGTAAGGGATGGATGGAGGTTCGGAGTGAGGGGGAAGGGATGGTTCCTAAGAAGAGAGATAAGGAGGGTTTCAACCAGAATAGAGCTGGAAGGGGCCCTGGAGGTCTTCTAGTCCAGCCCCCTGCTTGAGCAGGAGACTATCATTTCCTCCAAGCGGCTATCCAGGCTCTTCTTGAAAACCTCCAGTGATGGAGCACCCACAGCTTCTGGAGGCAAGCAGTTCCACTGGTTAATTGTTCTCACTATCAGGGAATTTCTCCTTAGTTCTAGGTTGCTCCTCTCCTCGATGAGTTTTCATCTGTTGCTTCTTGTCCTGCCTTCAGGCGCTCTGGAGAGTAAGCTGAACCCCTCTTCTTTGTGGCAGCCCCTCAGATGTTGGAACACTGCTGTCGTGTCACCCCTAGTTCTTCTTCTCACTAGACTAGCCACAAGCAATTCCTGCGACCGTTCTTCCTGTGTTTTAGTCTCCAGGCCCTTGTGAATTAGGTCCACGTTGCACAGAGCCGCTTAGCCAGGAGATGTTTGCTTCCCAATGCACACACAGGTTCTAGGAGGATTTGCCTGCCTTTTAACAAACGTACATTTGGAGTTTGTGTTGGTTTCTGGATACTAAAGCTCCTGGCCTGAGCAGGGGGGGGGGTTGGACTAGAAGACCTCCAAGGTCCCTTCCAACTCTGCTATTCGGTTATTCTACAGCTCGCATGTCAGATTGTCATTTGCAACCTTGATTAGCTTCTGGGAAACATCAGCATGTCCCTTACATATAGGGACCTGTTCACAAGCTAACACAGCTTTGCTTTTTGTGACAGGGAACTTCACGAGAAGAACTTCAGAAAGGTCCAACAGCCTGGCCACCAGAGCAGACGTTTGTCTTCCATCCAAGCCGAAGCAGTTCTTCGTGAACCCGTAGAGGTCAACAGTCCCACAGTTGCTGTCCCCAAGATGTTCTCCAAAAGGCAGCAGGCGGAGTTTTCACCTCAGAGCAGCATGGCGAGTGTGAGGGGAAGCCTAACATCGGAACCCGCAGCTCCACATTTACCCCGGAAGACGAACACGACGTTGTGTGAGGTACGTTTGAGTTGGTGATGGTAGACAGTGGGGGGGTGGGGTGGGGAGAGAGAATTTCCATTGGCTTACTTGGGAAGGATTAAGGAAGGAAATATAATCTCAAAAATCTCCGGAAGAGCATTTGGAGACCAGGATAGAAAGAAAACTTTGTTTTCCCCCATCTCTGGGGTCTTTCAGGCATTGGAGATACTTAGAAACCTCACCAGATAAATCCACCGGACATGGCTGAGTCCATTTTGGGTGGAGTTACAGCTGTTTCCTAAAGAATGTGCCTTTCACCCAGGTCTTTAACGTTCGTGGAAGGAAGGTATATCCGAAGGAAGGAGATACTTCTGTGACCAAGCCTGGTGGCCTTCAGGAGACGTTTCGAGAGGTGTCTAGATTTCGCCAGTAGCTCCAAAAGTCACTCTCTGCCCTTTGGTTGCAGGATCTGCGCATTGTGTCTCCAGAGACAGACAGTGGTTTCGTGGGATCAGAAACCAGCAGGGCGTCTCCTTTGGCACAGTTGCCCAAGCACCAGTTGGCAAAGATGAGGTACGGCGTGTTAGCTATGGTCCTTTTCCTTTATGTACCTCTTTTTTCAGTCGTTCAACACTCTCTCTTCCTTCCTGTTTACTTTTATTTTTTTTTCTTCTGCAATCTTCTCCCCCCTCTTATTTTCCACTTTCACTCCTTTTTTTCCCCATTCCCCCTTTTCTCTTTCCTTCCAACGTGCTAGTTCTGCCCTCCGCGGAGGTGAGTTCAGGTGGCCCACAGTTCGGAAAGGAAGCGCACGTAGCGGAACAGAAAGCAAATCTAATGCACTTGACCAATTTTACATACCTGGGTTGGTGGTTTTTTTTTGTTTGTTTTTTTTTTTTTTGGTTCCAGGTCCTACAGCATCCCGAGACCATCATCTACAACGGATGGGCCTCCCTGCTCACCATCATCAAAGAAAGCACCAGGTGCAGCGAAGCAGTTGGGATCCAACAAATCGCCTGGGCAAGTGAAGCCCGAGGCTGGGAGAAGCAGACGCACCTTGGTGAAGAGAATCCCCCTCCGGAAGACCTCTTCTTGCAGGTGGACAAATGAAATGGAACCAGAAGACAACGAGAATTGTGAGTTGAATTCCAGATGCGGATGGGGTGCCACCTCCATCGTGCCCAGCTACTCAAGGTTCACCTGCTTGCTTAGGAAGCTTTGACTCAACTTATGGAGGCCAGTCTCTCAGTGTTTCTGAACAGTATCAAGCTGTGGTCTATAAGTACACATCACAAGTCCCGGATACTGGAGATGAGGTCTTAAGGTGTAGGGTCAACGCTGTTCAAAAATGTATCCCCAGGTCACCACGTTAATGAAGTGATTAAATGAAAAAAAATGTTGAATGAAAAGGAGGGGGGACATGATAGCAGTCTTCCAATATTTGAGGGGCTGCCACAAAGAAGAGGGAGTCAACCTCTTCTCCAAAGCATTTCCTGAAGGCAGGACAAGAAGCAACAGATGGAAACTCATCAAGGAGAGAAGCAACCTGGAACTAAGGAGACGTGAGAACAATTAACCAGTGGAACAACTTGCCTCCAGAAGTTGTGGGTGCTTCAACACTGGAGGTTTTGAAGAAGAGACTGGACAGTCACCTGTCTTGAGATGGTGTACGTTCTCCTGCTTGAACAGACAGGTGGACTAGAAGATCTCCAAGGTCCCTTCCAGCTATATTCTGATCGATCGTCGATCGATTGATTGATTGATTAAAATGGTCTAGGGTCTCCTGCTTGAGCAAGGGGTTGGGCTAGAAGACCTCCAAAGTCCCTTCCCACTTTATTATTCTGTTAAAAATAGCATGTTAGTCCCCCTCTCCCATAAGTTTAATTTTTCTGTGGTTGGGATTGGAGCTAAATTGGAAAATGGAAAGAAAGTACAAGGGATAAATTGAGATAGCCGCCTCCTTTTTTAAAGCATGGACCCATCCCACGGGGCTTCTAGTCAGTGGTCTCCACGCTGTATTTGAGAAAAACAGATCTTGATGTATATGTTTTGAAGGCTTACCAGAGTTCGGTCCTTGAGACAAATGCCTGACAGCTTGTTCTCTCTCTTGCTTGTCAGTTCACCCTGACTCCGAGACAGAAACCGAGACCCACGGTGGTACCAGTCTGGATGGTAGCCCCCCTCCTCGTGGGAGAGATTCCCCCAGTTCCTCCCCAATTTCTTTGAACCTGGCCCAGGCTCGCCATAAGAACTTCCTTCACACACGCTTGGAGAGAGAGTAAGTAAGCCTCTCAGAAAACGTGTTCAGGAGAAGACAGTATTATAGACCCAGGGGTCTCCGACCTTGACCCCTTTACGACTGGTGGACTTCAACTCCCAGAATTCCTCAACCAGCTGTTTTTTTTGCAGCTACGCTGGCTGAGGAATTCTGGGAGTTGAAGTACACCAGTCGTAAAGGGGTCAAGGTTGGAGACCCCTGTTTGTAGACCATTTGGGTGGTGTCAGTAGGGCTGTTGAAGTCGGATCGTTTCACTTCAAAATGCCGTATTGGGCTCAAAGAATCAGGACCACCCATTAGATTGCAGCGAAGAAGATTTATTGAAGCCTGTACCCAAGAATCTGGTCAACTAAAATTCAACACTAAACTGGTGCTGAACAACGAAATTCTGGAGAGGTTACACTTGGACCATTGTTTTTTATTATTATTATTATTATTATTATTATTATTATTATTATTATTATTATTATTATTATCTTATGAAATACAAAGATACAAAAGTATCTTTGCAGTAAAATAAAGCGTTAACATTGAACCTCAACTTTTTTACATTTCCGTAGTAATATGAACTAGCCAATTCTATATCAACAAATTAATCTAACTGGTAAAACCCAAAACCATAGTATCATTTTTCCCCCACCTCAAGCGCAAAGTCCAGAAGCCCTTTCCAAGTAGAAACAAAAGTACTTATATTCTTTTTCTTTGAGCAAAACAGTCAATTTAGCCATCTGTGCTAATTAGATCAATGACTTGTGACAATGCAGTGAGTCTAAGCTGATGACCTGCTTAACTCCACCACCACCCCAGCTCTGCCTGCAATTCTCCTCCACACCACAATTTTTCACTATCCCACGTTTAACTAGCAAGTGTATTTTAAGGATACATTCCATCCATTCATAAATTGTTTTCGGATTACCTTGGTTGCCTCCTTTTTGCTGGGAAAAGAGAGAAGTGCAGTGTTTCCCAAACGTTGCATGCCCCCAAAGTTTCCCCCCCCCCATCTCTACGGATTACACCCCTTTGTTTCTAACAACTGTCTCAGATTTTGTCAAATGATTTTTTTTTACCTGTAATTTTACCCATCCCTCCAGCACGGGAAGAGGGAGAGAAGAGCGTAAAACTCGTGTCCACCCTTTTGTCTTGGATAAAATTAGTACGATTTCAACACAACCTGATGTTCCCGTGTTGTTTTATTCCTCCGCCAGCGAAGCCATTGAAGCTTTGCAATATGAAGTCTCTCGGTTGCGACAAAGTCTAGAAGAGTCTCTCCACCGGCAGTCTTCTTCTCCCCACCCATCTAGAGTCCAGGGCATGGTACACCTTTATCCAAGCATCCCTCCAGCAAGGTAAGGGATGAACAAAGCTCTTGTTTAACATGTAGGAGTTTCTGGGCAAACTCTCCTCTGTTGAGTCTCTTTGTAAGTACATGTCTTTGGAGATTCTCAGTCATCCAGGCCATGGTTGTCCCAGAGGTGCTTTTTCAAAAGGCAACTGGGCTTCCTTTGTTTTTCCTTGAAGACATTTTGCTTCTCATCCAAGAAGCTTCTTCAGTTCTGACTGGACTTTCCTTGTTTTCCTTTGGAAGACGTGTCCTTTCTCATCCAAGAAGCTTCTTTACTTCTGACAGTTCTCTAGAAGAAGAGGCTTAGATGAGAAGCAAAACGCCTTCAAGGAAAAACAAAAGTCCAGTTTTCTTTTGAAAAAGCACCCTTGGGATGTTTGTACCCAAAAACCTCCAACTGATCTCTAGAGGGCAAAAGCACTGCACAGGCGGTCTAGTTTCTCACAAGGCAGCTGACCCACCCACTATGAAAGACATTATGGGAAACTTCCCAAACAACTAACCACAACTCTGTTGTCCTGGCTGGGTTCCAAACTGTTCAGAAAGACAGAGATTCAAAGGAAAGCCAGGGTGAAATTACCGTTGCTTCCCCTCTGTGATGTCTTTACTGCCAACATAATTTTGGTCACCATATCACCAAAAAAAGATGTTGAGAGTCTGGAAAAAGTTCAGAGAAGAGCAACTGAGATGATCCAAGGCTTGGAGACTAAAACATACAGAGAACTTGGGTTTGGCTAGTCTAAAGAAGAGAAGAAATAGGGGAGACATGATAGCAGTCTTCCAGTATCTGAGGGGCTGCCACAAAGAAGAGGGGGGGGGTCATGATATTCACCAAA
Source organism: Vipera latastei (assembly GCA_024294585.1). Taxonomy (NCBI): domain Eukaryota; kingdom Metazoa; phylum Chordata; class Lepidosauria; order Squamata; family Viperidae; genus Vipera; species Vipera latastei. The sequence goes on along the minus strand of CM044368.1, from coordinate 4,677,211 downwards.
GAACCAGAGAGAAGGACGAGAAACAATGGTTGGAAACTGATCAAGGAGAGAAGCAACCTGGAATTAAGGAGAAACTTCCTGACAGTGAGGACAATCAACCAGTGGAACAGCTGGCCTCCAGAAATCGTGGGCGCTCCATCACTGGAGGTTTTTAAGAAGAGACTGGACAGTCACTTGTCTGAGATGGTATAGTTTCTCCTGCTTAAGTTGGGGGTAAGCTGTTCCACTGGTTGATTGTCCTCACTGTCAGGAAGTTTCTCCTTAATTCAGCAAATTAATTTAGGAAACCATAGTAGCCTTGTCTCCAGGGGAATGCTAAACTACACAGGCTTGTTCGTGGTCCACCCTGCCTGTGTTCACACAAACAAACAAAAAAACGAGAACAAATCACACTGAGTAAAACGAATCCCGACAGATTGTAGGAATCCAGAGGCGACATTATCAGGGAGAATGAATGGAAGGGCGGGTGAGTTTCTTGTTTTGTGTTTTGCTATAGTCTTGCCTTGGTATCAACACGCTGTCTCATTCCACAGAACCTCAAGGAAAAGCGGGGTGGAATCCGATGGATCGTTTCTGGCGACTGAACTAAAAGGGAGGAGCCAGAAGCCACCGTTGGCCCAACAAGGATCCGAATTGGACTTCAGTAAGCGGCAAAGGTTTTAAATGTTGTTGGTTTAGTCTAGAATTAGAAACGTGGGGCCTGGGAGAGAGTCTCTGGGTTTCAATTGGCAGCCACGCCGGTTAATATGGCCAGTGGCAAAATATTGTCTGAAGCATCTGAGGGACCCTGAAATTAATTTAGTTAGGGAGAGAGCCCTATTTGAGGCAAAGAGAACTATCTCTCAATAGGTTGTGTTGCCTGCTTAAAATATTTTGCTTTCTGAGCTTGGTGGTTTTCTTGCAGCTGTTTCATTACCCAAACTAAGTGACATTGTCAGTGTTAGAAGGGAGTTGGGTTTGCAGGGAGGAGGAGGAGGAGGAGGAGGAGGAGGAGGAGGAGGAGGAGGACGACTATTGTGGGGTCCTTGGTGCTCTCTGACCTCAGTTGCTTTCTTGCAGACATTTCATTACCCAAACTAGGTAACATCATCAGTGCTATTTTGATTAGATTGAGCAGCCACTTGTCAAAACGGGCAATTGTATGCTCTTCTGCAGTTCAGTTAATGCTCCCCAGCGTTCTTTGAACCCCTGAGATAATGTCAGACTTTACACGCCAAATTAATCTGAGGACTGCCTTTTCCTGCTTTGTTCCCAGATCCTTCCGAGTCAGACGATCCAACGCCAAAGTTGCAGAATGGAAGACGCCACCCAGCTTCCAGGACGGACAAGACCTTCAAAACCGCGCACTGTCCAGGGACCTTACACAGGTAAGAACACCCACCTAAACCACCCTAGTGTAAACCAACATTGGGAGGTTAGATCAACTCACAAGAGCAAGCAAAAGCCCTTCCATTATTGCCTTAAAAGTTTGCATTTGCGGGCTGGCAGGATACAAATTTTGGAACTTTCCGCCCTTATGATTCAGTGTTCCGCATTGCTCTAGTCTAAGGAAAGAAACACTAGGGGTAACATGATAGCAGTCTTCTAATAGTTGAGGGGCTGCCCCAGAGAAGAGGGGGTCAATTTATTCTCCAAAGCAATGGGTGGAAGTTCCTTAAAGAGAGAGCAACCGAGAACGAAGAAGGGAATTTCCTGACAGTTGAGAACAATTAATCAGTGGAACTACTTGCCTCAGAAGTTGTTTGGGCTTCAACAGTGGAGATTTTTAAGAAGAGATTGGACAGCCATTTGTCCGGAATAGCATAGGGCTTCCTGCCTGAGCAGGGGTTTGGACTAGAAGACCTCCACAGTCCCTTCCAGGTCTATTCTGATTGATTGATTGATTGAACCAGTAGGTTTAGGTTTAGGTTTATTCAATTTCTATACCGCCCTTCTCCCGAAGGACTCAGGGCGGTTAACAGGGCATATATAAATAACAGTACAAAAATTAAAAAGAAATTAAACCAATGCCCAATTAAAATACAATGACAATAAAATAGTAAAAAAAACCCATTAAAAAAACCCTAATATTCCCCATCAGGCCAGACCAGCTAGTTCAAATAAGTGGGTCTTCAGCCCGCGGCGGAAGGAGCGAAGGTCCGATGCCATCCGGAGCTCAACCGGCAGTTGGTTCCATAATGCCGGAGCACCCACAGAGAAGGCCCCTCCCCCCTGGGGGCCACCAGTCGACATTCCCTGACCGGAGGCACCCTGAGGAGGCCCTCTCTGTGGGCACGCACAGGGCGGAGGGGAGTTGACACTGGCAGCAGGTGGTCCTCGAGGTATCCCGGACCATGCCATGTAAGGACTTAAAGATCATAACCAAAACCTTGAACAGATCGCCTCCATAAGTTGTGGATGCTCCATCACTGGAGGTTTTTAAGAAGAGATTGGACAGCCATTTCTCCGGAATAGCGTAGAGATTCGTGCCTGAACAGGGGGCTGGACTAGAAGACCTCCAGGGTCCCTTCCCACTCTGTTTTTTTTCCGCATTCTATCATTTTATCAGTACCTGCTGGATTCTTTGTGTTTGGTTTCCTAGGGACACAGTATCCCATTTCCACTCTGGAGTCTCAAGAGCCAAAGAGACTCGAAGCCTCTTCTGTGGATCCCCAGGACGCTCAGTTGCAACATGGAGAAGACTCTGCAGCCAAAGGTAACAACTGGCGAAGGTTGCCCCTCTTGTGAGACAGGCAGCCCTCGACTTAGGGATTGTTTGTTTCGTGGCACCTGGCAACAGATTTTGGCAAACTGTAGCAATCCAATCTAGCTAGAGAATACCCAAAGCTGGAGAAGGATCATCCGTCAGGATGATCCAGACCATTTGAGAATGCCCAAAATGTAATCGAAAGGGTTTCGGCTTTGGTTTCGTTAGACATTTTCGGAGGAGCAAAAGGGATCTGCTTCAAAAAAAAAAAAGAAACAACTCTCAAGCTGAGCTCTAAATGGGGAGATCGCCCTATCGAAGAACACTTGGTGAGCCAAGTTCAGGTAGCCTTTGCACAACCGGACAATTCCAGAGCAAAGTGAAAACATGTTTGCAGGTGACGAATCTGGTTTCCAACCAGCTCCGTGCCCTGCCCTACATCACCTTTGTAATAACCAGAGTTTGAACACAGGCGAGGATAGAAAAATGATTGGAACCCTTGGTTAAACATTAACCGGCTTTTGATTCATTGCTGGTTTAAAAATCAGGACCTCTCCTTGAATTCCATTCTTTCTTTCATTCTTCCTTCCTTCCTTCCTTCCTTCCTTTCCTTCCTTCCTTCCTTCCTTCCTGTCCTTCCTTTCTTCCTTCCTTCCTTCCTTCCTTCCTCCTCTCTCTTTCTTTTTTACCTTGCTTTTTCTTTATTTATTTCCTTCCTCCCTCCCCTTCCTTCCTTCCTTCCTTCCTTCCTTTCTTTCTTTCTTTCTTTCTTTCTTCCTTCCTTCCTTCTTCCTTCCTTCCTTCCTTCCTTCCTTCCTTCCTTCCTTCCTTCCTTCCCCCCTCTCTCTTCTTTTTTTACCTTGCTTTTTCTTTCTTTATTTATTTCCTTCCTCCCTCCTCTTTCTTTCTTTCTTTCTTTCTTTCTTTCTTTCTTTCTTTCTTTCTTTCTTTCTTTCTTTCTTTCTTTCTTTCTTTCCTTTCTCCCTCTTTCTTTCTTTCTTTCTTTTCTTTCTTTCTTTCTTTCTTTCTTTCTTTCTTTCTTTCTCTTTCTTTCTCTCATTCCTTTCTCCCTCCTGCTCTCTTCTCTTCTTTCTTTCTCTTCTTTCTTTCTTTCTTTCTTTCTTTCTTTCTTTCTTTCTTTCTTTCTTTCTTTCTTTCTTCTTTCTTTCTTTCTTTCTTTCTTTCTTTCTTTCTTTCTTTCTTTCTTTCTTTCTTTCTTTCTTTCTTTCTTTCTTTCTTCCATCAACCTCCAAGTCTCAGCAGATTCCCTGCCAGAGCATCTGCAAATAAACAAAGCTTGCAAAACTTTAGGAGATCTGCATTTCACAAAAGGAGATGCTTTTCAGAAGATAAAAAGAACACCATTGCTGATTACATTTCTAGCAAAAGCATCAGAAACTAATGCTTGTTCGTAAAGGCTTCTATTTCCATGTTGGCTCGTTTAGCATTGTAGCCTGTTTCATTGTAACAGGAATTATCGCCTCCCCCCCACACACTTTTTTTTTTAAGGTTCCCCTAGAGATGGATCCAGACCTTCTAAACAAAGATTGACTGAAGGATGGATGTGTCCTTCATGTAAGGATTCGGCAAACTCCAGGAACGAAGACATAACCGGTGAGGCAAACTTTTCAGGGTTCAAGATGGGGCCAGCCGTGAAGGGCGTGAGAATTCCTCTCAATCCAGTTCATTAATCTAAAACCAGATGTTCATCCCTACAGTTATTCTCTTCCTTCAAATGCTGCCCTTGTTATTGCAGCCTTTCTTCCTATGTTTTAGTCTCCAGGCCTTGGATCATCTTAGCTGCTCTTCTCTGATTTTTTTCCAAACTCTCAATATTTTTCTTTTTTTGTGTGTGTGGATAGGGTGACCAGAATTGGCTGCAGTATATTTTATTTTCTCGTCTTTCTTAGGGGCAGGAGATCACAAGGAGATTGCTCCAGAAGGAATCTCTGGCAGAAGGAATCTCTGGCCCTCAACCAAAGTTTAGCCACCAGCAGCAACCAAAACAGGGAGGACTTTGGTATTTTGCGGTACCATCCGCAGCTACCTCTATGAATTACATCCCGGCTGTTCCCTTGGCACAGTGCCCGCTCTCATCCATAATGTAAGTATGGTTTTTTCCCCCCAACGGGATTTAATAGATGATATCTCAGTTTTCTTACCTAGCAGTGGGGAAGTGCTGAATCTCTAGTCCAGGCACACTTAACAATCAGAGACTAGCAACTAGTGATGCGTGCGAACAGCCGCCTTAAACTTCATGTAAACCGATTGTTGACAAGTTGGTTTTTGTTAACCGAGTGGTCAAAGTTTGGAACAGCTTACCTGATTTAGCGGCCTCAGCCATTAACCTGCACAGTTCTCCTTCTAATTTAATTTTAATTTGACTACTGTGGATCTCACTCCGTACTGAACAGGTCCCGTGCGCGTTATTATCCCTGTCCCATTTTAATTCTCTCATTTTGCTTGCTCGGATTTGTAATTTTTGTTTAAAAAAATAAATAACATCTGCAAAGCCACCACTGTCCTCTCCCTGGCTGGTCTGGACAATCTCACAAAGGGAAGTCTATGTGTTATTTCTCCTAAGAGATCAGCCAAGGTTAGGGCGGCACCCAAATTTTTTGTAAGATAAGGTCTGAGGGGTTTTTGGTGCTCTCTGAGCTTGGTTGTTTCCTTACAGATGTTTCATTACCCAACTGGGTGACATCATCAGTACTAGAAGGGAGGGGTGTGTGTGGGGGGAGGAGGAGGAGGAGGAGGACTATGAGGTCCTTGATACTCTCTGAGCTTGGTTGTTTTCTTGCAGACATTTCATTACCCAAACTAGGTAACATCATCAGCATTGGTAATGGTGACGATGAACAGCATTGATTATGTTAGCTAGTTAGGGTAATGAAACATCTGCAAGAAAAGCACCAAGCTCAGAGAGCACCAAGGACTCCTCCTCTTTTCAACCTTGAGCCACAAATATTCTCCTTCAAAGCTAAGGTCTGCTTGAAGTTGATCTTGGCAACAACTCAACCGTAGCTTGGTTGTTTGACTTCTCTGTTGAGTTGGAAACCCTTGGTTTCATGCGAGCTTCTCATCCAACTAGGTCCACCTCTGCTTAGCTTTTCCAAGAGTCAGCCAAGGTTTAAGGTAAAGGTAAAGGTTCCCCCGCACATGCGTGCTAGTCATTTCCGACTCTAGGGGCCGGTGCTCATCTCCATTTCAAAGCCGAAGAGCCAGCGCTTATCCGAGGACGTCTCCGTGGTCACGTGGCCTGCATGACTAGACACCAAAGGCGCACGGAACGCTGTTACCTTCCCACCGGAGTGGTCCCTATTTTTCTACTTGCATTTTTACGTGCTTTCAAACTGCTAGGTTGGCAGAAGCTGGGACGAGTAACAGGCGCTCACTCTGTTACGCGGCACTTGGGATTCGACCCGCCAAACTGCCGACCTTCTGATCGACAAGCTCAGCATCCTAACCCACTGAGCCACCGCGTCCCTTTGAGCCAAGGTTTAGCTAGGTGCAAACATTTGCTGTGACAGTTTGTTTGACTTCTCCATTTCTTTTTCCTTCTGGACAGCTTTTCTCCACCACCGGTCACTACCTCAATCTGCTCCTCGATAGCTCTTCCGGCGTACAATTCCAGCAGGCGGCAAGCCACAGAGTGGAAAACATCACGGCAGCGTCTCCGGGATCATCCCACTTCCTCTGGGGCCTTCCCCTCCACCAGTTTGGAAGACTTGAACTGGACTTTAAACCGGGCCGTGGAAGCTGCTAAAGACATGAAGTTCACCACCGAACAGATGAATCAATCTCTCCGTTGGGCCCTAAGGAAAGCCAGGAGTCCCAGAACATCTCGTCTCTTCTGATGAAGCCCACTTCCTAGATTGAACGGAACAGGGACCAATAAAGTGGACCATGTTGCTTGCCTGTTGGACTCTGGACACTTGGGTTGGGTTTTATGTGCCAAAGAACAAGGCTTGTAACCCCTTAGTTGAGAGGGGAGAATAATGTATCCTCCGGCGTTTGGGGGAAGTAGCCTTTCGCAACTGTGCTTCCTGTATTTTGCGCCCTGACTTGAACCATTGGGATGACTTTTGCTTCTTCTTTTTTTTTTTTGAAAGTCTCTTTTTGACCTTGACTTTGTAGCTTCCTCTCAGGGACATTGATCAATAATGTTAATAATAATAATTAATAATAATGATAATAATAGGCAGCTTTGGCACAAGAGGCAGGTGAGGAGATGCCTGCCTTGTTCAAATATAGTCAAGGTACAGTTTGCATTGAGGGGACCATGTTGCTCTCTGAGCTTGGTGGTTTTCTTGCGGACGTTTCATGACCCAACTAGGTAACGTCATCCGTGATTAAGTACTTGAGTAATGAAATGGAGCTTGGAGGTTTTCTTGCAGATGTTTCATGACCCAACTAGGTAACGTCATCCGTGATTAAGTACTTGAGTAATGAAATGGAGCTTGGAGGTTTTCTTGCAGATGTTTCATGACCCAACTAGGTAACGTCATCAGTCCTTGACTAGTTGGGTCATGAAACATCTGCAAGAAAAGCACCAAGCTCAGAGAGCACCAAGCCTCAGCTATAAATATTCTCCTTTAAAGGTTTGCATTTTAACTTTGCCCCTCTTCCAGCATGGAGCGTTCTTCCAGTGGAGTTGACCCATCCATCCACCCATCCCTTCACCTTAAATCAGGGATGGGGGTCTTCAAGCTTAGCCGCTTGAAGCCTTGTGGACTTCAACTCCCAGAATTCCTCAGCCAGCCCACCCTCCTTAAGTCTTCGCCTTAACTCTTAGAACTTCTAGGTTGACTCCCTCAGCCTCAAAAGGCCGTCAATATAAGCTTGAAGGCTGCTGTTAGAACTTCTTCCAGGTACCCAAAAAGCTTAACCCAGTAGCACTTTACTTTTAAGAATATGTGAGCAATAAGATGTGTCTGGGTGGTGGGGGTGGTGTGAATCGCTCAAACTGCAAGCTGAATCATCCGATCCTGTGTGCAAAGGGATGGCTTTGTGTGTTTGCTGAACGGGCTAAGAGGCTTGTGCATTTGGCATAAAACCTCCTTGACTTTACAATCCCTTTAGTAGCTGTTCAGAGTTGCCACGGCACTGGGGAAAAAGTGACTTACGACCGTGGGCAGCAGCCCCAGGGTGATCCAAATTCAGACGCTTGGCAAGCGGTTCAGATTTATGACGGCCACGGCGTCCCAGGGGGTCAGGCAATCCTCTGTTGCGACCTTCTGACAAGCAAAGTCCAGGGCTGTGTGCGTTTGTGTCTGCAACTGTGGTGAGCGAGCACGGGCTGGGTGGAGACGGTACTTGCAATGGGAATGTGATACAGGGACTCTGATCCAGGCAGAGTCCAGCAAAGGGGGCTGTGTGTGGATTCTCCAAGGGGGGAAATCTAGTGTAAAATATCTGGTGGGAAGCAGTAAGCTGACTCCCCACCAAGGGATCTCTTCTATGGATCTTGGGCACAATTGATTGATTGATTGATTGCTGGGAAAGTTGATGTAGAACTCATGGCCTGGGATAAGCTGTTTTCTGCATTTGCTCAAGGCTTCCTTCCTTCCTTCCTCAATTCCTTCCTTCCCTCACCCTTCCCTTCTTTCCTCACCTCCCTCCCTCTTTTCATTCCTCCTTTCTTTCCTTCCTTCCTTCTTTCCTTTCCTGACCCTTCCTTCCTTCCCTCCCTTCTTCCTTCCTTCCTTCCTTTCTTTTTCTTTCTTTCTTTCCTTGCTTTTTCATTCTTTCCCTCCTTCCTTCCTCCCTTTCTTTCTTTTTTTCTTTTTCTTTCTTTCTTTGCTTCCTTCCTGCTCTTTCTTTCCTTGCTTCTTTCCACCTCTTTCTTTTTTTCCTTGCTTTTTCATTCTTTCCCTCCTTCCTTCCTCAATTTCTTTCTTTCTTTCTTTCTTTCTTTCTTTCTTTCTTTCTTTCTTTCTTTCTTTCTTTCTTTCTTTCTGTCTTTATCTCTCTTTCTTTCTCTTTTTCTCTTTCTGTCTTTCTTTTTCTTCTCTCCCTCCTTTCTTTCTTTCTTTCTTTCTTTCTCTTTCTTTCTTTCTTTCTTTCTTTCTTTCTTTCTTTCTCTTTCTCTTTCTCTTTCTCTCTTTCCTTGGTTCCTTCTTTCATTCTCTTTCTTTCTTTCCTTGCTTCCTTCTTTCTTTTTCTTTCTTTCCTTGCTTTTTCATTCTTTCCCTCCTTCCTTCCTTCCTTCCTTCCTTCTTTCTTTCTTTCTTTCTTTCTTTCTTTCTTTCTTTCTTTCTTTCTTTCTTTCTTTCTTTCTGTCTTTATCTCTCTTTCTTTCTCTTTTTCTCTTTCTGTCTTTCTTTTTCTTCTCTCCCTCCTTTCTTTCTTTCTTTCTTTCTTTCTTTCTCTTTCTTTCTTTCTTTCTTTCTTTCTTTCTCTTTCTCTTTCTCTTCCTCTCTTTCCTTGGTTCCTTCTTTCATTCTCTTTCTTTCTTTCCTTGCTTCCTTCTTTCTTTTTCTTTCTTTCCTTGCTTTTTCATTCTTTCCCTCCTTCCTTCCTTCCTTCTTTCTTTCTTTCTTTCTTTCTTTCTTTCTTTCTTTCTTTCTTTCTTTCTTTCTTTCCTTCTCTTTCTCTTTCTCTCCTTGGTTCCTTCCTTCATTCTCTTTCTTTCTTTCCTTGCTTCCTTCTTTCTTTTTCTTTCTTTCCTTGCTTTTTCATTCTTTCCCTCCTTCCTTCCTTCCTTTTCTCTTTCTTTCTTTCTTTCTTTCTTTCTTTCTTTCTTTCTTTCTTTCTTTCTTTCTTTCTTTCTTTCTTTCTTTCTTTCCTTCTCTTTCTCTCCTTGGTTCCTTCCTTCATTCTCTTTCTTTCTTTCCTTGCTTCCTTTCTTTTTCTTTCTTTCCTTGCTTTTTCATTCTTTCCCTCCTTCCTTCCTTCCTTTTTTCTTTCTTTCTTTCTTTCTTTCTTTCTTTCTTTCTTTCTTTCTTTCTTTCTTCCTTTCTTTCTTTCTTTCTTTCTTTCTTTCCTTCTCTTTCTCTCCTTGGTTCCTTCCTTCATTCTCTTTCTTTCTTTCCTTGCTTCCTTTCTTTTTCTTTCTTTCCTTGCTTTTTCATTCTTTCCCTCCTTCCTTCCTTCCTTTTTTCTTTCTTTCTTTCTTTCTTTCTTTCTTTCTTTCTTTCTTTCTTTCTTTCTTTCTTTCTTTCTTTCTTTCTTTCTTTCTTTCTTTCTTTCTTCTTTCCTTCCTTCCTTCCTTCCTTCCTTCCCCTCCCTCTCTCTATCTCTCTCTCTTTCTTTCCTTCCTTCTTTCCTTCCCCTCCAGATTAATTTCATACTTAATCCCCTCCTCTACTGTCTTCCGTTTGTGCCTTGTCTGACTTGGTATTTCTTCATATTGAATTCTTTTCACTCGATATCAAGAAACTAACCACACAGAAAACCCCACTCCTCCCAGCACTGAAGGTGTTACCTAATTGGGTCATGAAATATCTCCAAGAAAACAACCAAGTTCAGAGAGTACCAAGAACTTCACATTCGAACCCAGAGGTAAAATTACTCTCCTTTACTGCTCCCAAATTAATATTTGAAAAAATTGTAATAGGAATAATGTAAAAGCCAATGTTGAAGCCTCCAAATTTTAAACAAAATGAAAATGAATTCTTTTTTTCTTTCATTTTCTTTCATTTTCCAATAAACCTTTGGTTTTCCTAATAAAACCTGTGTTCTGCTTTCATCTTCTTTTCTTTTGGGGGGAGCAGAGGTATCAGCAAAAACTCCTCAGAAGAACAACACCACATTTTTTTTATGAAAACAAAGGACAAAAAATAAAAAGGTGATCTCGCCCACCATAGAAGCGATGTCATTGGAATGCAGCATTACGTCGTGCTTGGCACAGTGCCAAGGCAAAAGCCCCAAAGCCAGGGCTTTGCCTAGAAATAAAAAGGTGATGTCGCCCACTACAGAGGCGATGTCATTGGAATAAGGCATTACGTCATTCTCGGCACGGTGCCAAGGTGAAAATATTGGAAATAAAAGGTGATATCGCCCTCTTTAGGGGCGATGTCATTGGAATAAGGCATTACGTCGGCCTGGGCACGGTGCCAAGGTGAAAATATTGGAAATAAAAAGTGATGTCGCCCTCTTTAGGGGCGATGCCATTGGAATAAGGCATTACGTCATCCTTGGCACGGTGCCAAGGTGAAAATATTGGAAATAAAAGGTGATGTCGCCCTCTTTAGGGGCGATGTCATTGGAATAAGGCATTACGTCGGCCTGGGCACGGTGCCAAGGTGAAAATATTGGAAATAAAAAGTGATGTCGCCCTCTTTAGGGGCGATGTCATTGGAATAAGGCATTACGTCGGCCTGGGCACGGTGCCAAGGTGAAAATATTGGAAATAAAAAGTGATGTCGCCCTCTTTAGGGGCGATGCCATTGGAATAAGGCATTACGTCATCCTTGGCACGGTGCCAAGGTGAAAATATTGGAAATAAAAGGTGATGTCGCCCTCTTTAGGGGCGATGTCATTGGAATAAGGCATTACGTCGGCCTGGGCACGGTGCCAAGGTGAAAATATTGGAAATAAAAAGTGATGTCGCCCTCTTTAGGGGCGATGCCATTGGAATAAGGCATTATGTCATCCTTGGCACGGTGCCAAGGTGAAAATATTGGAAATAAAAGGTGATGTCGCCCTCTTTAGGGGCGATGTGATTGGAATAAGGCATTACATCATCCTTGGCACGGTGCCAAGTGGAAAACCTGGAAATAAAAGGTGATGTCGCCCTCTTTAGGGGCGATGTCATTGGAATAAGGCATTACGTCATTCTTGGCACGGTGCCAAGTTGAAAATATTGGAAATAAAAGGTGATGTCGCCCTCTTTAAGGGCGATGTCATTGGAATAAGGCATTACGTAGGCCTTGGCACGGTGCCAAGGTGAAAATATTGGAAATAAAAGGTGACGTCGCCCTCTTTAGGGGCGATGTGATTGGAATGCGGCATTACGTCGTCCTTGGCACAGTGCCAAAGGAAAAACATTGGAAATAAAAGGTGATGTCGCCCTCTTTAGGGGCGATGTCATTAGAATAAGGCATTACGTCGGCCTGGGCACGGTGCCAAGGTGAAAATATTGAAAATAAAAGGTGATGTCGCCCTCTTTAGGGGCGATGTCATTGGAATAAGGCATTATGTCGGCCTTGGCACAGTGCCAAGGTGAAAATATTGGAAATAAAAGGTGATGTCGCCCTCTTTAGGGGCGATGTCATTGGAATGCGGCATTATGTCGTCCTTGGCACAGTGCCAAAGGAAAAACATTGGAAATAAAAGGTGATGTCGCCCTCTTTAGGGGCGATGTCATTGGAATGCGGCATTATGTCATCCTTGGCACGGTGCCAAGGGGAAAACATTGGAAATGAAAGGTGATGTCGCCCTCTTTTGGGGTGATGTCATTGGAATCCGGCATTACGTCGTCCTTGGCACAGTGCCAAGTAGAAAACCCTGGAAATAAAAGGTGATGTCGCCCTCTTTCGGGGCGATGTCATTGGAATGCGGCATTACGTCATCCTTGGCACGGTGCCAAGTGAAAACCCTGGAAATAAAAGGTGATGTCGCCCTCGTTAGGGGCGATGTCATTGGAATGAGGCATTACGTCATCCTTGGCACGGTGCCAAGGGGAAAACATTGGAAATAAAAGGTGATGTCACCCTCTTTCGGGGCGATGTCATTGGAATGCGGCATTACGTCATCCTTGGCACGGTGCCAAGGTGAAAATATTGGAAATAAAAGGTGACGTCGCCCTCTTTAGGGGCGATGTGATTGGAATGCGGCATTACGTCATCCTTGGCACGGTGCCACATGGAAACCCTGGAAATAAAAGGTGACGTCGCCCTCTTTAGGGGTGATGTCATTGGAATGCGGCATTACGTCGTCCTTGGCACAGTGCCAAGTAGAAAACCCTGGAAATAAAAGGTGATGTCGCCCTCTTTCAAGGCGATGTCATTGAAATGAGGCATTACGTCATCCTTGGCACGATGCCAAGGGGAAAACATTGGAAATAAAAGGTGATGTCGCCCTCTTTCGGGGCGATGTCATTGGAATGCGGCATTACGTCATCCTTGGCACAGTGCCAAGTAGAAAACCCTGGAAATAAAAGGTGATGTCGCCCTCTTTAGGGGCGATGTCATTGGAATAAGGCATTACGTCGGCCTGGGCACGGTACCAAGGTGAAAATATTGGAAATAAAAAGTGATTTCGCCCTCTTTAGGGGCGATGTCATTGGAATAAGGCATTACGTCATCCTTGGCACGGTGCCAAGGTGAAAATATTGGAAATAAAAGGTGATGTCGCCCTCTTTAGGGGCGATGTCATTGGAATAAGGCATTACGTCATCCTTGGCACGGTGCCAAGTGGAAAACCTGGAAATAAAAGGTGATGTCGCTCTCTTTAGGGGCAATGTCATTGGAATGCGGCATTACGTCATCCTTGGCACGGTGCCAAGGGGAAAACATAGAAATAAAAGGTGATGTCGCCCTCTTTAGGGGCGATGTCATTGGAATGCGGCATTACGTCGTCCTTGGCACAGTGCCAAGTAGAAAACCCTGGAAATAAAAGGTGATGTCGCCCTCTTTCGGGGCGATGTCATTGGAATGCGGCATTACGTCATCCTTGGCACGGTGCCAAGTAGAAAACCCTGGAAATAAAAGGTGATGTCGCCCTCTTTCGGGGCGATGTAATTGGAATGCGGCATTACGTCATCCTTGGCACGGTGCCAAGGGGAAAACATTGGAAATAAAAGGTGATGTCGCCCTCTTTAGGGGCGATGTCATTAGAATAAGGCATTACGTCGGCCTGGGCACGGTGCCAAGGTGAAAATATTGAAAATAAAAGGTGATGTCGCCCTCTTTAGGGGCGATGTCATTGGAATAAGGCATTATGTCGGCCTTGGCACAGTGCCAAGGTGAAAATATTGGAAATAAAAGGTGATGTCGCCCTCTTTAGGGGCGATGTCATTGGAATGCGGCATTATGTCGTCCTTGGCACAGTGCCAAAGGAAAAACATTGGAAATAAAAGGTGATGTCGCCCTCTTTAGGGGCGATGTCATTGGAATGCGGCATTATGTCATCCTTGGCACGGTGCCAAGGGGAAAACATTGGAAATGAAAGGTGATGTCGCCCTCTTTCGGGGCGATGTCATTGGAATGCGGCATTACGTCATCCTTGGCACGGTGCCAAGTGAAAACCCTGGAAATAAAAGGTGATGTCGCCCTCGTTAGGGGCGATGTCATTGGAATGAGGCATTACGTCATCCTTGGCACGGTGCCAAGGGGAAAACATTGGAAATAAAAGGTGATGTCACCCTCTTTCGGGGCGATGTCATTGGAATGCGGCATTACGTCATCCTTGGCACGGTGCCAAGGTGAAAATATTGGAAATAAAAGGTGACGTCGCCCTCTTTAGGGGCGATGTGATTGGAATGCGGCATTACGTCATCCTTGGCACGGTGCCACATGGAAACCCTGGAAATAAAAGGTGACGTCGCCCTCTTTAGGGGCGATGTCATTGGAATGCGGCATTACGTCGTCCTTGGCACAGTGCCAAAGGAAAAACATTGGAAATAAAAGGTGATGTCGCCCTCTTTAGGGGCGATGTCATTGGAATGCGGCATTATGTCATCCTTGGCACGGTGCCAAGGGGAAAACATTGGAAATGAAAGGTGATGTCGCCCTCTTTCGGGGCGATGTCATTGGAATGCGGCATTACGTCATCCTTGGCACGGTGCCAAGTGAAAACCCTGGAAATAAAAGGTGATGTCGCCCTCGTTAGGGGCGATGTCATTGGAATGAGGCATTACGTCATCCTTGGCACGGTGCCAAGGGGAAAACATTGGAAATAAAAGGTGATGTCACCCTCTTTCGGGGCGATGTCATTGGAATGCGGCATTACGTCATCCTTGGCACGGTGCCAAGGTGAAAATATTGGAAATAAAAGGTGACGTCGCCCTCTTTAGGGGCGATGTGATTGGAATGCGGCATTACGTCATCCTTGGCACGGTGCCACATGGAAACCCTGGAAATAAAAGGTGACGTCGCCCTCTTTAGGGGCGATGTCATTGGAATGCGGCATTACGTCGTCCTTGGCACAGTGCCAAGTAGAAAACCCTGGAAATAAAAGGTGACGTCGCCCTCTTTAGGGGCGATGTCATTGGAATGCGGCATTACGTCGTCCTTGGCACAGTGCCAAGTAGAAAACCCTGGAAATAAAAGGTGATGTCGCCCTCCTTCAAGGCGATGTCATTGAAATGAGGCATTACGTCATCCTTGGCACGATGCCAAGGGGAAAACATTGGAAATAAAAGGTGATGTCGCCCTCTTTCGGGGCGATGTCATTGGAATGCGGCATTACGTCATCCTTGGCACGGTGCCAAGGTGAAAATATTGGAAATAAAAGGTGACGTCGCCCTCTTTAGGGGCGATGTGATTGGAATGCGGCATTACGTCATCCTTGGCACGGTGCCACATGGAAACCCTGGAAATAAAAGGTGACGTCGCCCTCTTTAGGGGCGATGTCATTGGAATGCGGCATTATGTCATCCTTGGCACGGTGCCAAGGGGAAAACATTGGAAATGAAAGGTGATGTCGCCCTCTTTCGGGGCGATGTCATTGGAATGCAGCATTACGTCATCCTTGGCACGGTGCCAAGTGAAAACCCTGGAAATAAAAGGTGATGTCGCCCTCGTTAGGGGCGATGTCATTGGAATGAGGCATTACGTCATCCTTGGCACGGTGCCAAGGGGAAAACATTGGAAATAAAAGGTGATGTCACCCTCTTTCGGGGCGATGTCATTGGAATGCGGCATTACGTCATCCTTGGCACGGTGCCAAGGTGAAAATATTGGAAATAAAAGGTGACGTCGCCCTCTTTAGGGGCGATGTGATTGGAATGCGGCATTACGTCATCCTTGGCACGGTGCCACATGGAAACCCTGGAAATAAAAGGTGACGTCGCCCTCTTTAGGGGCGATGTCATTGGAATGCGGCATTACGTCGTCCTTGGCACAGTGCCAAAGGAAAAACATTGGAAATAAAAGGTGATGTCGCCCTCTTTAGGGGCGATGTCATTGGAATGCGGCATTATGTCATCCTTGGCACGGTGCCAAGGGGAAAACATTGGAAATGAAAGGTGATGTCGCCCTCTTTCGGGGCGATGTCATTGGAATGCGGCATTACGTCATCCTTGGCACGGTGCCAAGTGAAAACCCTGGAAATAAAAGGTGATGTCGCCCTCGTTAGGGGCGATGTCATTGGAATGAGGCATTACGTCATCCTTGGCACGGTGCCAAGGGGAAAACATTGGAAATAAAAGGTGATGTCACCCTCTTTCGGGGCGATGTCATTGGAATGCGGCATTACGTCATCCTTGGCACGGTGCCAAGGTGAAAATATTGGAAATAAAAGGTGACGTCGCCCTCTTTAGGGGCGATGTGATTGGAATGCGGCATTACGTCATCCTTGGCACGGTGCCACATGGAAACCCTGGAAATAAAAGGTGACGTCGCCCTCTTTAGGGGCGATGTCATTGGAATGCGGCATTACGTCGTCCTTGGCACAGTGCCAAGTAGAAAACCCTGGAAATAAAAGGTGACGTCGCCCTCTTTAGGGGCGATGTCATTGGAATGCGGCATTACGTCGTCCTTGGCACAGTGCCAAGTAGAAAACCCTGGAAATAAAAGGTGATGTCGCCCTCCTTCAAGGCGATGTCATTGAAATGAGGCATTACGTCATCCTTGGCACGATGCCAAGGGGAAAACATTGGAAATAAAAGGTGATGTCGCCCTCTTTCGGGGCGATGTCATTGGAATGCGGCATTACGTCATCCTTGGCACGGTGCCAAGGTGAAAATATTGGAAATAAAAGGTGACGTCGCCCTCTTTAGGGGCGATGTGATTGGAATGCGGCATTACGTCATCCTTGGCACGGTGCCACATGGAAACCCTGGAAATAAAAGGTGACGTCGCCCTCTTTAGGGGCGATGTCATTGGAATGCGGCATTACGTCGTCCTTGGCACAGTGCCAAGTAGAAAACCCTGGAAATAAAAGGTGATGTCGCCCTCTTTCAAGGCGATGTCATTGAAATGAGGCATTACGTCATCCTTGGCACGATGCCAAGGGGAAAACATTGGAAATAAAAGGTGATGTCGCCCTCTTTCGGGGCGATGTCATTGGAATGCGGCATTACATCATCCTTGGCACAGTGCCAAGTAGAAAACCCTGGAAATAAAAGGTGATGTCGCCCTCTTTAGGGGCGATGTCATTGGAATAAGGCATTACGTCGGCCTGGGCACGGTACCAAGGTGAAAATATTGGAAATAAAAAGTGATTTCGCCCTCTTTAGGGGCGATGTCATTGGAATAAGGCATTACGTCATCCTTGGCACGGTGCCAAGGTGAAAATATTGGAAATAAAAGGTGATGTCGCCCTCTTTAGGGGCGATGTCATTGGAATAAGGCATTACGTCATCCTTGGCACGGTGCCAAGTGGAAAACCTGGAAATAAAAGGTGATGTCGCTCTCTTTAGGGGCGATGTCATTGGAATGCGGCATTACGTCATCCTTGGCACGGTGCCAAGGGGAAAACATAGAAATAAAAGGTGATGTCGCCCTCTTTAGGGGCGATGTCATTGGAATGCGGCATTACGTCGTCCTTGGCACAGTGCCAAGTAGAAAACCCTGGAAATAAAAGGTGATGTCGCCCTCTTTCGGGGCGATGTCATTGGTATGCGGCATTACGTCATCCTTGGCACGGTGCCAAGTAGAAAACCCTGGAAATAAAAGGTGATGTCGCCCTCTTTCGGGGCGATGTCATTGGAATGCGGCATTACGTCATCCTTGGCACGGTGCCAACGGGAAAACATTGGAAATAAAAGGTGATGTCGCCCTCTTTAGGGGCGATGTCATTAGAATAAGGCATTACGTCGGCCTGGGCACGGTGCCAAGGTGAAAATATTGAAAATAAAAGGTGATGTCGCCCTCTTTAGGGGCGATGTCATTGAAATAAGGCATTATGTCGGCCTTGGCACAGTGCCAAGGTGAAAATATTGAAAATAAAAGGTGATGTCGCCCTCTTTAGGGGCGATGTCATTGGAATGCGGCATTATGTCGTCCTTGGCACAGTGCCAAAGGAAAAACATTGGAAATAAAAGGTGATGTCGCCCTCTTTAGGGGCGATGTCATTGGAATGCGGCATTATGTCATCCTTGGCACGGTGCCAAGGGGAAAACATTGGAAATGAAAGGTGATGTCGCCCTCTTTTGGGGTGATGTCATTGGAATCCGGCATTACGTCGTCCTTGGCACAGTGCCAAGTAGAAAACCCTGGAAATAAAAGGTGATGTCGCCCTCTTTCGGGGCGATGTCATTGGAATGCGGCATTACGTCATCCTTGGCACGGTGCCAAGTGAAAACCCTGGAAATAAAAGGTGATGTCGCCCTCGTTAGGGGCGATGTCATTGGAATGAGGCATTACGTCATCCTTGGCACGGTGCCAAGGGGAAAACATTGGAAATAAAAGGTGATGTCACCCTCTTTCGGGGCGATGTCATTGGAATGCGGCATTACGTCATCCTTGGCACGGTGCCAAGGTGAAAATATTGGAAATAAAAGGTGACGTCGCCCTCTTTAGGGGCGATGTGATTGGAATGCGGCATTACGTCATCCTTGGCACGGTGCCACATGGAAACCCTGGAAATAAAAGGTGACGTCGCCCTCTTTAGGGGCGATGTCATTGGAATGCGGCATTACGTCGTCCTTGGCACAGTGCCAAGTAGAAAACCCTGGAAATAAAAGGTGATGTCGCCCTCTTTCAAGGCGATGTCATTGAAATGAGGCATTACGTCATCCTTGGCACGATGCCAAGGGGAAAACATTGGAAATAAAAGGTGATGTCGCCCTCTTTCGGGGCGATGTCATTGGAATGCGGCATTACGTCATCCTTGGCACAGTGCCAAGTAGAAAACCTTGGAAATAAAAGGTGATGTCGCCGTCTTTCAGGGCGATGTCATTGGAATGCGGCATTACGTCATCCTTGGCACGGTGCCAACGGGAAAACATTGGAAATAAAAGGTGATGTCGCCGTCTTTCGGGGCGATGTCATTGGAATAAGGCATTACGTCGGCCTGGGCACGGTGCCAAGGTGAAAATATTGGAAATAAAAAGTGATGTCGCCCTCTTTAGGGGCGATGTCATTGGAATAAGGCATTACGTCATCCTTGGCACGGTGCCAAGGTGAAAATATTGGAAATAAAAGGTGATGTCGCCCTCTTTAGGGGCGATGTCATTGGAATAAGGCATTACGTCATCCTTGGCACGGTGCCAAGTGGAAAACCTGGAAATAAAAGGTGATGTCGCTCTCTTTAGGGGCGATGTCATTGGAATGCGTCATTACGTCATCCTTGGCACGGTGCCAAGGGGAAAACATAGAAATAAAAGGTGATGTTGCCCTCTTTAGGGGCGATGTCATTGGAATGCGGCATTACGTCGTCCTTGGCACAGTGCCAAGTAGAAAACCCTGGAAATAAAAGGTGATGTCGCCCTCTTTCAAGGCGATGTCATTGAAATGAGGCATTACGTCATCCTTGGCACGGTGCCAAGGGGAAAACATAGAAATAAAAGGTGATGTCGCCCTCTTTAGGGGCGATGTCATTGGAATGCGGCATTATGTCATCCTTGGCACGGTGCCAAGGGGAAAACATTGGAAATGAAAGGTGATGTCGCCCTCTTTAGGGGCGATGTCATTGGAATGCGGCATTATGTCATCCTTGGCACGGTGCCAAGGGGAAAACATTGGAAATAAAAGGTGATGTCGCCCTCTTTAGGGGCGATGTCATTGGAATGCGGCATTACGTCATCCTTGGCACGGTGCCAAGGTGAAAATATTGGAAATAAAAGATGATGTCGCCCTCTTTCGCGGCGATGTCATTCGAATAAGGCATTACGTCGTCCTTGGCACGGTGCCAAGGGGAAAACATTGGAAATAAAAGGTGATGTCGCCCTCTTTCGGGGTGATGTCATTGGAATCCGGCATTACGTCGTCCTTGGCACAGTGCCAAGTAGAAAACCCTGGAAATAAAAGGTGATGTCGCCCTCTTTCGGGGCGATGTCATTGGAATGCGGCATTACGTCATCCTTGGCACGGTGCCAAGTGAAAACCCTGGAAATAAAAGGTGATGTCGCCCTCTTTAGGGGCGATGTCATTGGAATGAGGCATTACGTCATCCTTGGCACGGTGCCAAGGGGAAAACATTGGAAATAAAAGGTGATGTCGCCGTCTTTCGGGGCGATGTCATTGGAATGCGGCATTACGTCATCCTTGGCACAGTGCCAAGTAGAAAACCCTGGAAATAAAAGGTGACGTCGCCCTCTTTCAGGGCGATGTCATTGGAATGCGGCATTACGTCATCCTTGGCACGGTGCCAAGGGGAAAACATTGGAAATAAAAGGTGATGTCGCCGTCTTTCGGGGCGATGTCATTGGAATGCGGCATTACGTCATCCTTGGCACAGTGCCAAGTAGAAAACCCTGGAAATAAAAGGTGATGTCGCCCTCTTTCGGGGCGATGTCATTGGAATGCGGCATTACGTCATCCTTGGCACGGTGCCAAGTAGAAAACCCTGGAAATAAAAGGTGATGTCGCCCTCTTTCGGGGCGATGTCATTGGAATGCGGCATTACGTCATCCTTGGCACGGTGCCAACGGGGAAAACATTGGAAATAAAAGGTGATGTCGCCCTCTTTAGGGGCGATGTCATTGGAATGCGGCATTACGTCGTCCTTGGCACGGTGCCAAGGGGAAAACATTGGAAATAAAAGGTCCTTGGCACCGTGCCAAGGATGACGTAATGCCTTATTCCAATGACATCGCCCCTAAAGAGGGCGACATCACCTTTTATTTCCAATATTTTCACCTTGGCACCGTGCCAAGGACGACGTAATGCCGCATTCCAATGACATCGCCCCTAAAGAGGGCGACATCACCTTTTATTTCCAATGTTTTCACCTTGGCACCGTGCCAAGGATGACATAATGCCTTATTCCAATGACATCGCCCCTAAAGAGGGCGACATCACCTTTTATTTACAATATTTTCACCTTGGCACCGTGCCAAGGACGACGTAATGCCTTATTCGAATGACATCGCCCCTAAAGTGGGCGACATCACCTTTTATTTCCAAGTTTTCCCCTTGGCACCGTGCCAAGGACGACATAATGCCTTATTCGAATGACATCGCCCCTAAAGAGGGCGACATCACCTTTTATTTCCAAGTTTTCCCCTTGGCACCGTGCCAAGGACGACATAATGCCTTATTCGAATGACATCGCCCATAAAGAGGGCGACATCACCTTTTATTTCCTGGTTTTCCCCTTGGCACCGTGCCAAAGACGACGTAATGCCTTATTTCAATGACATCGCCCCTAAAGAGGGCGACATCACCTTTTATTTCCAATGTTTTCCCCTTGGCACCGTGCCAAGGATGACGTAATGCCGCATTCCAATGACATCGCCCCTAAAGAGGGCGACATCACCTTTTATTTCCAATGTTTTCTCGTTGGCACCGTGCCAAGGATGACGTAATGCCGCATTCCAATGACATCGCCCCGAAAGAGGGCGACATCACCTTTTATTTCCAGGGTTTTCTACTTGGCACTGTGCCAAGGATGACATAATGCCGCATTCCAATGACATCGCCCCGAAAGAGGGCGACATCACCTTTTATTTCCAATGTTTTCACCTTGGCACCGTGCCAAGGATGACATAATGCCTTATTCCAATGACATCGCCCCTAAAGAGGGCGACATCACCTTTTATTTCCAATATTTTCCCCTTGGCACCGTGCCAAGGACGACGTAATGCCTTATTCGAATGACATCGCCCCTAAAGTGGGCGACATCACCTTTTATTTCCAAGTTTTCCCCTTGGCACCGTGCCAAGGACGACATAATGCCTTATTCGAATGACATTGCCCCTAAAGAGGGCGACATCACCTTTTATTTCCAAGTTTTCCCCTTGGCACCGTGCCAAGGACGACATAATGCCTTATTCGAATGACATCGCCCATAAAGAGGGCGACATCACCTTTTATTTCCTGGTTTTCCCCTTGGCACCGTGCCAAAGACGACGTAATGCCTTATTTCAATGACATCGCCCCTAAAGAGGGCGACATCACCTTTTATTTCCAATGTTTTCCCCTTGGCACCGTGCCAAGGATGACGTAATGCCGCATTCCAATGACATCGCCCCTAAAGAGGGCGACATCACCTTTTATTTCCAATGTTTTCTCGTTGGCACCGTGCCAAGGATGACGTAATGCCGCATTCCAATGACATCGCCCCGAAAGAGGGCGACATCACCTTTTATTTCCAGGGTTTTCTACTTGGCACTGTGCCAAGGATGACATAATGCCGCATTCCAATGACATCGCCCCGAAAGAGGGCGACATCAGCTTTTATTTCCAGGGTTTTCTACTTGGCACTGTGCCAAGGATGACGTAATGCCGGATTCCAATGACATCGCCCCTAAAGAGGGCGACATCACCTTTTATTTCCAATATTTTCCCCTTGGCACCGTGCCAAGGACGACGTAATGCCTTATTCGAATGACATCGCCCCTAAAGTGGGCGACATCACCTTTTATTTCCAAGTTTTCCCCTTGGCACCGTGCCAAGGATGACGTAATGCCGCATTCCAATGACATCGCCCCTAAAGAGGGCGACATCACCTTTTATTTCCAATATTTTCCCCTTGGCACCGTGCCAAGGACGACGTAATGCCTTATTCGAATGACATCGCCCCTAAAGTGGGCGACATCACCTTTTATTTCCAAGTTTTCCCCTTGGCACCGTGCCAAGGACGACATAATGCCTTATTCGAATGACATCGCCCCTAAAGAGGGCGACATCACCTTTTATTTCCAAGTTTTCCCCCTTGGCACCGTGCCAAGGACGACATAATGCCTTATTCGAATGACATCGCCCCTAAAGAGGGCGACATCACCTTTTATTTCCTGGTTTTCCCCTTGGCACCGTGCCAAAGACGACGTAATGCCTTATTTCAATGACATCGCCCCTAAAGAGGGCGAGATCACCTTTTATTTCCAATGTTTTCTCCTTGGCACCGTGCCAAGGATGACGTAATGCCTCATTCCAATGACATCGCCCCGAAAGAGGGCGACATCACCTTTTATTTCCAATGTTTTCACCTTGGCACGGTGCCAAGGGGAAAACTTGGAAATAAAAGGTGATGTCGCCCACTTTAGGGGCGATGTCATTCGAATAAGGCATTATGTCGTCCTTGGCACGGTGCCAAGGGGAAAACTTGGAAATAAAAGGTGATGTCGCCCACTTTAGGGGCGATGTCATTCGAATAAGGCATTACGTCGTCCTTGGCACGGTGCCAAGGTGAAAATATTGGAAATAAAAGGTGATGTCGCCCTCTTTAGGGGCGATATCATTGGAATAAGGCATTATGTCGTCTTTGGCATGGTGCCAAGGGGAAAACTTGGAAATAAAAGGTGATGTCGCCCACTTTAGGGGCGATGTCATTCGAATAAGGCATTACGTCGTCCTTGGCACGGTGCCAAGGGGAAAATGTTGGAAATAAAAGGTGATGTCGCCCTCTTTAGGGGCGATGTCATTGGAATCCGGCATTACGTCATCCTTGGCACAGTGCCAAGTAGAAAACCCTGGAAATAAAAGCTGATGTCGCCCTCTTTCGGGGCGATGTCATTGGAATGCGGCATTATGTCATCCTTGGCACAGTGCCAAGTAGAAAACCCTGGAAATAAAAGGTGATGTCGCCCTCTTTCGGGGCGATGTCATTGGAATGCGGCATTACGTCATCCTTGGCACGGTGCCAACGAGAAAACATTGGAAATAAAAGGTGATGTCGCCCTCTTTAGGGGCGATGTCATTGGAATGCGGCATTACGTCATCCTTGGCACGGTGCCAAGGGGAAAACATTGGAAATAAAAGGTGATGTCGCCCTCTTTAGGGGCGATGTCATTGAAATAAGGCATTACGTCATCTTTGGCACGGTGCCAAGGGGAAAACCAGGAAATAAAAGGTGATGTCGCCCTCTTTATGGGCGATGTCATTCGAATAAGGCATTATGTCGTCCTTGGCACGGTGCCAAGGGGAAAACTTGGAAATAAAAGGTGATGTCGCCCTCTTTAGGGGCGATGTCATTCGAATAAGGCATTATGTCGTCCTTGGCACGGTGCCAAGGGGAAAACTTGGAAATAAAAGGTGATGTCGCCCACTTTAGGGGCGATGTCATTCGAATAAGGCATTACGTCGTCCTTGGCACGGTGCCAAGGGGAAAATATTGGAAATAAAAGGTGATGTCGCCCTCTTTAGGGGCGATGTCATTGGAATAAGGCATTATGTCATCCTTGGCACGGTGCCAAGGTGAAAACATTGGAAATAAAAGGTGATGTCGCCCTCTTTCGGGGCGATGTCATTGGAATGCGGCATTATGTCATCCTTGGCACAGTGCCAAGTAGAAAACCCTGGAAATAAAAGGTGATGTCGCTCTCTTTAGGGGCGATGTCATTGAAATAAGGCATTACGTCGTCTTTGGCACGGTGCCAAGGGGAAAACCAGGAAATAAAAGGTGATGTCGCCCTCTTTAGGGGCGATGTCATTCGAATAAGGCATTACGTCGTCCTTGGCACAGTGCCAAGTAGAAAACCCTGGAAATAAAAGGTGATGTCGCCCTCTTTCAAGGCGATGTCATTGAAATGAGGCATTACGTCATCCTTGGCACGGTGCCAAGGGGAAAACATAGAAATAAAAGGTGATGTCGCCCTCTTTAGGGGCGATGTCATTGGAATGCGGCATTATGTCATCCTTGGCACGGTGCCAAGGGGAAAACATTGGAAATAAAAGGTGATGTCGCCCTCTTTAGGGGCGATGTCATTGGAATGCGGCATTATGTCATCCTTGGCACGGTGCCAAGGGGAAAACATTGGAAATAAAAGGTGATGTCGCCCTCTTTAGGGGCGATGTCATTGGAATGCGGCATTACGTCATCCTTGGCACGGTGCCAAGGTGAAAATATTGGAAATAAAAGATGATGTCGCCCTCTTTCGCGGCGATGTCATTCGAATAAGGCATTACGTCGTCCTTGGCACGGTGCCAAGGGGAAAACATTGGAAATAAAAGGTGATGTCGCCCTCTTTCGGGGTGATGTCATTGGAATCCGGCATTACGTCGTCCTTGGCACGGTGCCAAGGTGAAAATATTGGAAATAAAAGGTGATGTCGCCCTCTTTAGGGGCGATGTCATTGGAATAAGGCATTATGTCATCCTTGGCACGGTGCCAAGGTGAAAACATTGGAAATAAAAGGTGATGTCGCCCTCTTTAGGGGCGATGTCATTGGAATGCGGCATTACGTCGTCCTTGGCACGGTGCCAAGGTGAAAATATTGGAAATAAAAGGTGATGTCGCCCTCTTTAGGGGCGATGTCATTGGAATAAGGCATTACGTCTTTTATTTCCAATGTTTTCCCCTTGGCACCGTGCCAAGGATGACGTAATGCCTCATTTCAATGACATCGCCTTGAAAGAGGGCGACATCACCTTTTATTTCCAGGGTTTTCTACTTGGCACTGTGCCAAGGACGACGTAATGCCGCATTCCAATGACATCGCCCCTAAAGAGGGCGACATCACCTTTTATTTCTATGTTTTCCCCTTGGCACCGTGCCAAGGATGACGTAATGCCGCATTCCAATGACATCGCCCCGAAAGAGGGCGACATCACCTTTTATTTCCAATATTTTCACCTTGGCACCGTGCCAAGGATGACGTAATGCCTCATTTCAATGACATCGCCTTGAAAGAGGGCGACATCACCTTTTATTTCCAGGGTTTTCTACTTGGCACTGTGCCAAGGACGACGTAATGCCGCATTCCAATGACATCGCCCCTAAAGAGGGTGACATCACCTTTTATTTCCAGGGTTTTCTACTTGGCACTGTGCCAAGGATGACGTAATGCCGGATTCCAATGACATCGCCCCGAAAGAGGGCGACATCACCTTTTATTTCCAATGTTTTCCCCTTGGCACCGTGCCAAGGATGACGTAATGCCTCATTTCAATGACATCGCCTTGAAAGAGGGCGACATCACCTTTTATTTCCAGGGTTTTCTACTTGGCACTGTGCCAAGGACAACGTAATGCCGCATTCCAATGACATCGCCCCTAAAGAGGGCGACATCACCTTTTTATTTCTGGGCAAAGCCATGGCTTTGGGGCTTTTGCCTTGGCACTGTGCCAAGCACGACGTAATGCTGCATTCCAATGACATTGCCTCTATAGTGGGCGACATCACCTTTTATTTCCTGGTTTTCCCCTTGGCACCGTGCCAAAGACGACGTAATGCCTTATTTCAATGACATCGCCCCTAAATAGGGCGACATCACCTTTTATTTCCAATGTTTTCCCCTTGGCACCGTGCCAAGGGTGACGTAATGCCTCATTCCAATGACATCGCCCCTAAAGAGGGCGACATCACCTTTTATTTCCAATGTTTTCCCGTTGGCACCGTGCCAAGGATGACGTAATGCCGCATTTCAATGACATCGCCTTGAAATAGGGCGACATCACCTTTTATTTCCAGGGTTTTCTACTTGGCACTGTGCCAAGGACGACGTAATGCCGCATTCCAATGACATCGCCCCTAAAGAGGGCGACATCACCTTTTATTTCCAGGTTTTCCACTTGGCACCGTGCCAAGGATGACGTAATGCCGCATTCCAATGACATCGCCCCTAAAGAGGGCGACATCACCTTTTATTTCCAATGTTTTCCCGTTGGCACCGTGCCAAGGATGACGTAATGCCGCATTCCAATGACATCGCCCCGAAAGAGGGCGACATCACCTTTTATTTCCTGGTTTTCCCCTTGGCACCGTGCCAAAGACGACGTAATGCCTTATTTCAATGACATCGCCCCTAAAGAGGGCGACATCACCTTTTATTTCCAATGTTTTCCCCTTGGCACCGTGCCAAGGATGACGTAATGCCTCATTCCAATGACATCGCCCCGAAAGAGGGCGACATCACCTTTTATTTCCAATATTTTCACCTTGGCACCGTGCCAAGGATGACGTAATGCCTCATTTCAATGACATCGCCTTGAAAGAGGGCGACATCACCTTTTATTTCCAGGGTTTTCTACTTGGCACTGTGCCAAGGACGACGTAATGCCGCATTCCAATGACATCGCCTCTAAAGAGGGCGACATCACCTTTTATTTCCAGGTTTTCCACTTGGCACCGTGCCAAGGATGACGTAATGCCGCATTCCAATGACATCGCCCCTAAAGTGGGCGACATCACCTTTTATTTCCAATGTTTTCCCGTTGGCACCGTGCGAAGGATGACGTAATGCCGCATTCCAATGACATCGCCCCGAAAGAGGGCGACATCACCTTTTATTTCCAGGGTTTTCTACTTGGCACTGTGCCAAGGATGACGTAATGCCGCATTCCAATGACATCGCCCCGAAAGAGGGCGACATCACCTTTTATTTCCAATGTTTTCCCCTTGGCACTGTGCCAAGGATGACGTAATGCCTCATTTCAATGACATCGCCTTGAAAGAGGGCGACATCACCTTTTATTTCCAGGGTTTTCTACTTGGCACTGTGCCAAGGACGACGTAATGCCGCATTCCAATGACATCGCCCCTAAAGAGGGCAACATCACCTTTTTATTTCTGGGCAAAGCCATGGCTTTGGGGCTTTTGCCTTGGCACTGTGCCAAGCACGATGTAATGCTGCATTCCAATGACATTGCCTCTATAGTGGGCGACATCACCTTTTATTTCCTGGTTTTCCCCTTGGCACCGTGCCAAAGACGACGTAATGCCTTATTTCAATGACATCGCCCCTAAATAGGGCGACATCACCTTTTATTTCCAATGTTTTCCCCTTGGCACCGTGCCAAGGATGACGTAATGCCTCATTCCAATGACATCGCCCCTAAAGAGGGCGACATCACCTTTTATTTCCAATGTTTTCCCGTTGGCACCGTGCCAAGGATGACGTAATGCCGCATTTCAATGACATCGCCTTGAAATAGGGCGACATCACCTTTTATTTCCAGGGTTTTCTACTTGGCACTGTGCCAAGGACGACGTAATGCCGCATTCCAATGACATCGTTCCTAAAGAGGGCGACATCACCTTTTATTTCCAGGTTTTCCACTTGGCACCGTGCCAAGGATGACGTAATGCCGCATTCCAATGACATCGCCCCTAAAGAGGGCGACATCACCTTTTATTTCCAATGTTTTCCCGTTGGCACCGTGCCAAGGATGACGTAATGCCGCATTCCAATGACATCGCCCCGAAAGAGGGCGACATCACCTTTTATTTCCTGGTTTTCCCCTTGGCACCGTGCCAAAGACGACGTAATGCCTTATTTCAATGACATCGCCCCTAAAGAGGGCGACATCACCTTTTATTTCCAATGTTTTCCCCTTGGCACCGTGCCAAGGATGACGTAATGCCTCATTCCAATGACATCGCCCCGAAAGAGGGCGACATCACCTTTTATTTCCAATATTTTCACCTTGGCACCGTGCCAAGGATGACGTAATGCCTCATTTCAATGACATCGCCTTGAAAGAGGGCGACATCACCTTTTATTTCCAGGGTTTTCTACTTGGCACTGTGCCAAGGACGACGTAATGCCGCATTCCAATGACATCGCCTCTAAAGAGGGCGACATCACCTTTTATTTCCAGGTTTTCCACTTGGCACCGTGCCAAGGATGACGTAATGCCGCATTCCAATGACATCGCCCCTAAAGAGGGCGACATCACCTTTTATTTCCAATGTTTTCCCGTTGGCACCGTGCCAAGGATGACGTAATGCCGCATTCCAATGACATCGTCCCGAAAGAGGGCGACATCACCTTTTATTTCCAGGGTTTTCTACTTGGCACTGTGCCAAGGATGACGTAATGCCGCATTCCAATGACATCGCCCCGAAAGAGGGCGACATCACCTTTTATTTCCAATGTTTTCCCCTTGGCACCGTGCCAAGGATGACGTAATGCCTCATTTCAATGACATCGCCTTGAAAGAGGGCGACATCACCTTTTATTTCCAGGGTTTTCTACTTGGCACTGTGCCAAGGACGACGTAATGCCTCATTCCAATGACATCGCCCCTAAAGAGGGCAACATCACCTTTTTATTTCTGGGCAAAGCCATGGCTTTGGGGCTTTTGCCTTGGCACTGTGCCAAGCATGACGTAATGCTGCATTCCAATGACATTGCCTCTATAGTGGGCGACATCACCTTTTTATTTGTGGGCAAAGCTCTGGCTTTGGGGCTTTTGCCTTGGCACTGTGCCAAGCACGACGTAATGCTGCATTCCAATGACATCGCCTCTGTAGTGGGCGACATCACCTTTTTATTTCTGGGCAAAGCCAAGGCTTTGGGGCTTTTGCCTTGGCACTGTGCCAAGCACGACGTAATGCTGCATTCCAATGACATCGCCTCTAAAGAGGGCGACATCACCTTTTCCAATGTTTCCAATGTTTATTTCCACTCTGTCTAGTGCTGCATTCCGGTGACATCACCCCAAAAGATACCAGCATAGCTGATTTCTTCGGGCAATGCCTGGCGTAGAGACAGACAATATCGCACAATTTGGGGGGCATAACTTTAGAATGTAAGTTTATCATACATTTTTCCCTAATGTGTTCATCAGATTCGTATCCTTACAATAAAACACTCAGACGTCATTGGACAGGACAGCAAATTTTATTAACTCTTGAGTGCTTTTTAAAATACAGAACAGCAATACAGAAATGACACATTTTGTGCTTCAGCATTGACATTTCAAAAAAATCAAACAGCATCTTAAGACAGCATCCCATTAGACTTTTGCATTGGAGGGTGGCTTGTTCCCTTCCCTTTCAATCATCAAGCATTGGAATATAAATAACCATTAAAAATAATCACTCAAAGAAACATACTACATGAAAGTGATCCTCAAGAGTTACAATGCTAAATAAAAAGGGCTTTATGCAAGGAGAGACTGAGAAAGGAGAGGCTGGGGGGGGCGGGGGGGGGAGGAAATGAGATTTCGCAAAGTTGACCTTTGCGCTAAAAAGTTGGAATATGAAGCCCAGTGGAGTTTTAGACACCAAGCGATGAATAATAAGGTGGGATATTTTATTCTGCCCTGTGTATTTTATTCTGCCCTGTGAACCGCCCTGAGTCCTCAGGGAGAAGGGCGGTATATAAATGTTATTAAATTAAATTAAATTAAATTTTCCCCTCTGCTGGGATTTTCTAGGAAAAGATTGGGGGGGGGGGTTGAGAGGGAGGGGGCAACTCCAAAGGACAAAAGGGGAGGAAGATATTTAATCTTAGCCCCCTCTTGCCAAGGTCACAGCAAGCCAATGGAGTCATAAACAGAAGGTCAATGAAGAGACACACAAAAAAGGGGCCCTGAAGACTACTTTACCCCAAGTTCACGCTAATATCACAAGACACACTTAATTCATACATACACATGGCATATAACAAGAGAAGGAGAAAAGATAGATAGACAGACAGACAGACAGACAGATAGACAGGCTGATAGATCAGATAGACAGATGATAGATAGGATAGAATGGATTGAGAGAGAAAGAGTTGATGGACGATAGATAGTTGATAGTTGATAGATATAGGAGAAAATGGAGAAAAAGTTGATGGAAGATAGCTAGGTAGATTGATATAAAGATGGATAGATAGATAGATAGATAGATAGATAGATAGATAGATAGATAGATAGACAGACAGACAGACAGACAGACAGACAGATGGGAGATGATAGACAGATAGACAGGCTGATAGATCAGATAGACAGATGATAGATAGGATAGAATGGATGGAGAGAGAAAGAGTTGATGGACGATAGATAATTGATAGATATAGGATAAAATGAATGGAGAAATAGCTGATGGAAGATAACTAGATAGATAGATAGATAGATAGATAGATAGATAGATAGATAGATAGATAGATAGATGATGATAGACAAATAGACAAGCTGACAGATCAGACAGACAGATGATAAATAGGATAGAATGGGTGGAGAGAGAAAGAGTTGATGGACGATAGTTGATAGTAGACAGATATAGGATAAAATGAATGGAGAAAAAAGTTGATGGAAGATAGCTAGGTAGATTGATAAGATATAGAGATGGATAGATAGATGAGAGAGAGAGAGAGAGAGAGAGAGAGAGAGAGAGAGAGAGAGAGAGAGAGAGAGAGAGAGAGAGAGAGAGAGAGAGAGAGAGAGAGATCTCCAGTAAATACTCATATGCATCCAGTCACCCCAACTCAACCCTGAAAAGGGATATAGAATTGTAAAAAATGGATATAGAGATAGAGACAGACAGATAGATAATAGTGATATACAGTAAGTAGACAGAAACTTGTTTAATCCTGTATCAACTTGACAAGTAAGTCGAACCCCTGTTAGATATT
Organism: Vipera latastei; assembly: GCA_024294585.1. Classification (NCBI taxonomy): domain Eukaryota; kingdom Metazoa; phylum Chordata; class Lepidosauria; order Squamata; family Viperidae; genus Vipera; species Vipera latastei. The sequence goes on along the minus strand of CM044368.1, from coordinate 4,646,030 downwards.
AAAAAAAAAATTACCAAAACTGTTATGCAGAGGTGAAGATGGCAAGAGCAATAACTTTGCCTTTCAAGCTGCAGTTAAGCTTCCTCAACAGAAAAAAAAAAACATAATATCTCTTTGTTTTCTCTGAACGCTCCATTAAGACCGCAGGAAGCAGGACATCACCCTAGCTTTGCCCAAATATGGGGACTGTGATAGCTGAGCCCCACCCCATACCTTCTAAAAAAAAAAGCAGAAGAAGATCCAGTCTGATGACTCAAAACTTTTCCGGGGGGCCAATCAACCCTTACCACGAAACCAAAACCTCGCTCAAAGCTTGGCGGCTGGAGGCAAGAGTCCTTCTTTAAACTCACACAAGGCAGATGGAGAAGAAACGCAGATGAAAGGAAACAAGTTTTGGGGAAGCCCCCCAAGACGTCAACGGGAGATTCTCAGTCATCCGGGACACGGTTGTTCCAAAGGTGCTTTTTCAGAAGGAAAGTAGACTTGGGGTTTTTTTCCTTGAAGACGTTTCGTTGGCACGCGGCCGGGCCAAAACCTCAAAAACCAGCCAGAGCTGAAGAAGCTTCTTGGATGAGAAATGAAACATCTTCAAGGAAAACATAACAGCAACAACAACAACAAAACAAAGTCCGGTTGCTTTTTTTGGGGGAGGAGGGGAAAAAAACATCTTTGGAACAGCCCCCCCCAAAGACCTATAGCAGATTTGAGTCACACTGGGGACTTACAATGTCCCCTTCTTAAAACTAGGTAAAGGTAAAGGTAAAGGTAAAGGTAAAGGTTCCCCCGCACATGCGTGCTAGTCGTTTCCAACTCTAGGGGCCGGTGCTCATCTCCATTTCAAAGCCGAAGAGCCAGCGCTTGTCCGAGGACGTCTCCGTGTTCATGTGGCCGGCATGAGTAGACACCAAAGGCGCACGGAACGCTGTTACCTTCCCACTGTAGAGGTCCCTATTTTTCTACTTGCATTTTTACGTGCTTTCGAACTGCTAGGTTGGCAGAAGCTGGGACGAGTAACAGGCGCTCACTCTGCTACGCGGCACTTGGGATTCAACCCGCCAAACTGCCGACCTTCTGATCGACAAGCTCAGCGTCCTAACCCACTGAGCCACCGCGTCCCTTTACTCTTAAAACTAAGTGGGTTTTAATTCTACAAGTTAGGGCACAGCTTCTCTTTTTCTAGCCTTCTCTCTCCTTGCAGAAATTGGCAGAGTGAACTTAAAAGTCAAA
>CM044368.1:4626708-4644603 GCA_024294585.1 Vipera latastei | reverse complement strand
GAATAACAGAACTGGAAGGGATCTTGGAGGCCCGGTAGTCCAACCCCCCCCCCTGCTCAGGCAGGAGACCCTACACCATTTCAGACAAAGTGTCTGTTCGGTCTCTTCTTGAAAGCCTCGAGCGATGGGGCACCGCAAGCCGTTCCACTGGTTGATCGTTCTCACCGTTAGGAGCCTTGGTGGAGCAGTGGGCTAATGCCTCCTTAAGTAACACCAGCTGCCTGCAATTAGTGCAGGTTCGAGTCCCACCAGGCTCAAGGTTGACTCAGCCTTCCATCCTTCCCAGGTAGGTAAAATGAGGACCCAGATTGTTGGGGGCAATAAGCTGACTTTGTAATAATGCCGCTTGGGGGGAAGGGGGGCAAAAGCCCTAATAAGCAGGCATATACATAGAATGAAGGCTATTGCTAAGCACATTTGATTTGTGCTTTAGATTGTAAGCCGCCCTGAGTCTTCGGAGAAGGGCGGGATATAAATGGGATTAAAAAAAAAATCTCCTTGGTTCTAGATTGCTTCTCTCCTGGATGAGTTTGACTGCCCTGGTTCTTGTCTTGGCTTCTGGTGCTTTGGAACATAGTTTGCCCTCCCTCACCTTTGTGGCATCCTCAAGAGTTGTAGGAGTGGATGCAAGCGTGTTCCTTATGGGGGGGAGGAAGCACTGGTTTTGGGGGCAGGTGGCCTCAAAGTTGAGGAAGAAGTGAGGAGACAGATGGAGAGGATGAAGGACAGAGCAGAGCGGAGCAAGCAAGCAAGCATGAGTGGAAGGCTCCAAGCAAGACAAGGACTTACCTATCAACACCTCCCACTTCCCGCTGGCTTGCGTCACTTCGTAGGCGCAGCGCATCTCGCTCAGAGCCACACCGCCCAGGATGAAGACAATGAGGCGAGGACCACTTCGGTATTCCCCAGGAGCCTTGTTCTTGTGCCAGTGTCCGTAGCGGGCACTGAAGACCAGGATGGAAAGGAAAAGAAAAGGAAAAAATATGAGATCACGATTTGGAAGAGACTTCTATAAGAGCAGTATATAAGTCTAAGTGTTATTGCTACTTCTACTGCTACTGCTATTTCTGTCTGTCTGTTTCTATCTCTATATGTATTATCTATCTGTCTGTCTGTCTGTCTGTCTGTCTGTCTGTCTGTCTGTCTGTCTCTCTCTCTCTCTCTCTCTCTCTCTATCTATCTATCTATCCATCTATCTAAGTTTAATCTAGGTTTCATTTAAACCTAATTATGCTTCCCTGGACTTGATACCAGACAGGACACCCCCTTCTTACCTGACTGCTGTAGTGCTGAAGGAAGCAGCTGAGCGGGTGGAGATGCATGGGTAATGTTTGGTGTCCAGTTTGTCCTCCACAGCATCCTAGAAAAAAAAAGAAAGAAAGAAAGAAAGAAAGAAAGAAAGAAAGAAAGAAAGAAAGAAAGAAAGAAAGAAAGAAAGAGGGAGGGAGGGAGGGAGGGAGGGAGGGAGGAAGGAAGGAAGGAAGGAAGGAAGGAAGGAAGGAAGGAAGGAAGGAAGGAAGGAAGGAGCAAGGAAAGAAAGAAATAAAGAAAGAAAGAAAGAAAGAAAGAAAGAAAGAAAGAAAGAAAGAAAGAAAGAAAGAAAGAAAAGAAAAGAAAAGAAAAGAAAAGAAAAGAAAAGAAAAGAAAAACAATTAGCACATCTGGAGCTCCTGCAAGTGACCAATAGTGTGTATTAGACACAAAGCAAAGAGGTCCATGCATTCAAGAACTATCCCTCATTACGAACCTCCATGATGTCTTTGACCACTGGGGTCCACCGGGAGAGCTGGTAGGTCTGTTCACTGATACGCTCCTTCCGTTCTAGCTTGCTTCTACGACGTAAGGTCGACTGGACAAAAGAAGAGAAAAAAATGGATTCAGAGAATGTTGACCAGGCTTATACACACGGAAGAGTAAACTGGAGCCTTCTAGCTTTGGAGACTAAGGCTCCTGTGTAAGATTGGAGATGCTGGCAGCTGAGCCTCCAAAACTAGAAGATTCCAACCTCTCTTTACAAGAACCATCTCCCATGTGGTCCTCTCTCTCCCATCTGCAACACTTAGCCCTTTGAGGAGATTTGTAGCTCAGGGTCTGAACTGTGGGGTCCCTGGTGCTCCCCGAGCTGGGTGGTTTTCTTGCAGACATTTCATGACCCAACTTGGGAACATCAACGGGGCTAGAAGGCAGTGGGGCATGTGGAGTGGAGGTGAAGAAGGAAGGTGGGGAGGAGGACTGTGGAGTCCTTGGTGATCTCATAGCTTGCAGACATTTCATGACCCAATTAGGTAACATCATCAGGGTCAGAAGGGAAAGAAAGCAAACCCCACTGCCTTCTAGCACTGATGATGTTCCCTAGTTGGGTCATGAGACGTCTGCAGGAAAACCACCAAGCTCAGAGAGCACCAAAGATGCCACAGTTATCCTCCTGCTCCTGATGCTCCTCTCCTTCCTCCTCCTCCCCCCACACCCCACTCCCTTTTAGCACTGATGATGTTCCCTAGTTGGGTCATGAGACGTCTGCAAGAAAATCACCAAGCTCAGAGAGCACCAAGGACCCCACATTCATTGTCGTTGTCCTCCTCCTCCTCTCCACAAACCCCACTCCCTTCTAGCACTGATGATGTTCCCTAGTTGGGTCATGAGACGTCTGCAGGAAAACCACCAAGCTCAGAGAGCACCAAGGAGTTAGCCATTTGCTAAACAGATAATTCTGTCACAGAGTAGATTTTAGTGTAAGTTATAAAGCTAACTGCCCTACAGACCAGGCTCTCAAAAGATCAACTACCCTGAAAGTTTTAATTACTACCGTTGCAAAAACAACAACAACAGAACATTGATTATTTACAAGCTTAAGAGATAACTTACCCCCAAGATGCTTTTTCAAGGAGGCAACTGGACTTCCTTGTTTTTCTTTGAAGTCGTTTCGCTTCTCATCCCCAAGAAGCGAGACGTCTTCAGAGGAAAACCAAAAAAAAAAAAAGGCCGGCTGCCTCGTGAAAAAGCATCTTTGGGATAACTGTCACCTGGATGACCGAGAATTTCCATAGACATTGAGAGATACTTTTGTTGCCCAAGGTGTAGGTGGTAACTTTCTTGGTTCCACAGACACACAAAAAAACAAACCCTTGAATTGACAGTTGAGTTCTCTTTCAACTGTTCCCGAGTCTGGAATAAGAGTCCTAGCAACAGATACTATGGTCAGACGCAAGAGAAAGCCTGGGGGCCTTAGAAGAAAGTGCCAAGCAATAAAAAGGAATCTGCTAGTAGACTTTCTTCCACCACGTGTTCTGCTTCTGCTTCTTGCTTCCACAATTGGGAACGAGCTGTCCTAAGCGGAGCGTGGATTGAGCTGGTCCCTTCTCCAGAGCTTTTGAAAGAAATCTGGCGGGACTTACGTCTGTTATGATGGGCACCCCAAGGTGTGCCATATTCGTGATGATCTCACTGTCCTCCGGAGGGATCTGAGCGTGCTGGATCAGCTTGTTCAGGTTTTCCTCGGTGATCCCTGGGGGATGGAGAGATAAAAAAAAAAAACATGTTCCAGGAGAGGGAGTCAGCACACATGCAGGCCAACAGACAACGGTTGAGTGGCCCGTTTTCCAGGTAAGAAGAGAAAGAGAACCACGTCAACGCAACTGCCTTCAGCTTAATCTCTTTAACCGTGCTTCCGTTTGGCACAAAGTCCCCACAAGGCTGGGGGAGGCGGAGATTGGGCCTTTATTAGAAAGAAGCTTCCAACTTTAACCTTAATAAGAACGGAAGAAGAAGAATTGGAAGGGGCCTTGGAGGTCCCCTAGTCCAACCGTCTGCTCAAGCAGAGGATCCCATAGCATTTCAGACGCACGGTTGTCCAATCTCTTCTTGATAACCTCCAGCGATGGGGCACTCACAATTTCTGGACGCAAGTTGCCCCACTGATTAATTGTTCTCACTGTCAGGAAACTAGTCCTTAATTCTAGCTTGGGGTCTCTCTTTGAGAAGTTTCCATCTGTTACACATGGAGTTTCCTGCTTGAGCGGGGGTGGGGGGGTGTTGGACTTGAAGACCTCCAAGGTCCCTTCCAACTCTGTCGTTCTGTTACTTCTTGTTCTGCCCTCGGGTGCTTCTGGAGAATAGGTTGAAACCCCCCCCTTCAAATATTAGGGGGGGAAATATTGAAATGAGGGCAAGGAGAAAAAAAACACATAAGAAGCATTTCCATGGGTCCCACTGCTTCGGTCTTCCCACTTACCTCCCCTGACCCTCACTTCTTCTTTAGATGCCCATCTTGACTCCTCCTGATATTTTCATTGTTGTTAGCTGCGAAGTCATGTCCGACCCATCGCGACCCCATGGACAACGTTCCTCCAGGCCTTCGTGTCCTCTACCATCTTCTGGAGTCCATTTAGGCTGACACCTACTGCTTCAGTGACTCCATCCAGCCACCTCATTCTCTGTCGTCCCCTTCTTCTCTTGCCCTCAATCTTTCCCAGCATTAGGCTCTTCTCCAGTGAGTCCTTCCTTCTCATTAGGTGGCCAAAGTATTTTGAGTTTTAGCTTCAGGATCTGGCCTTCTAAAGAGCAGTCAGGGTTGATCTCCTCTAGGACTGACCGGTTTGATCGCCTTGCAGTCCAAGGAACTCGCAGGAGTCTTCTCCAGCACCATAGTTCAAAGGCCTCGATTCTTTGGTGCTCAGCCTTTTTTATGGTCCAACTTTCACCAATTTTCATAATGGTCTCCAATTTCCCTCCCAGGGACCCACGGATGCAAGGAAAGCTTTGCGATATTGGAGAAATGCATCCTTTCCCCTTAGGCACACCAGAGATCCTCAGATCCCCTCAGTGGCTTCGTGTCTCTCCTTACCGTTCTTGAGAAAGATGTACAGTAAGATGATCCGAATCTTGTCATAGGTGCTGACGTTGGCATCAAGCAATATCGGGACGATGGCACGCATGGGGTCCTTGATCTTCTCCCCTTCTGCATCGGTGCCCATGGCCAGGTCCTGGCAAGACAGAACATCTCCCGGCACTTAATTATGTCATGACCATCGGAAGCTGCTCTTCTGGCCAGTTGAGTTTGGCATGAACTGGGAACTATAGGATTCAGCCTCCAGGAGAGCTTCTTCTTATTTTATTTTTTTATTTTGGGAAAATGGGTAGAGGAACGTAAAAGGGGCCATTAAAAACCAGTCAGCCGTTCAAGGTAAGCCTGCAAGAATCCCACTTCTTTGTTAAAGGAAGCAGAGGAACAGCTGGGATCAGCAAGACGGCCAGCTGTTTCTCTGGCTTCTTGGAAAAAAAATCTGCCAAACTCTGGGAGGATTTACAAGGCGGGGAGGGGAGGGGAAAAAAAAAACCTAGACAAGTTGAGAAAGGACCAGAGGATCAGCGCAATGTGAACGCTTTCCCCTTTTTAGGCACACGCAAACCCGCAACTGGAAGCTGCCGGCACGAGCAGACTTACCTGTTCAACTCTGCAGAGTTTGTCCACGGTGCCTTGGTAGTGCTTCATGCAGTCTTCAGCCAGGTGGAGATGAGTGGAATACTAGTCAAATACAAGAAGAAGGAGAAGAAAAAAGAGTTCAGCAATTCAGGCACACTCTTGTCTACCAATAAAGGAGAATATTTGTAGCTCGGACTTGAAATGAGCGGTCCTAAGTTGCTTTCTTGCAGACGTTTCATTACCCAACTGGGTAACATCATCAGTGCTAGGGCTAGCACTTGTTTGGGTCATGAAACATCTGCAAGAAAACAACCAAGCTCAGAGAGCACCAAGGACCCCACAGTCCTCCTCCTTCTCCTGCTCCTCCCAGCATATCCCATTCCCTTCTAGCACTGATGATGTTACCTAGTTGGTAATAAAATGTCTGCCAGAAAACCACAAAGCTCAGAGAGCACCAAGAACTGTACAGTCCTCCTCCTCCTCCTCCCCCTCCTCCTTCCCCCCTGCAAACCCCACTCCCTTCTAGCACTGAAGATGTTACCTAGTTGGGTCATGAAACATTTGCAAGAAAGCCACCCAGCTCAGAGGACACCAAGGACCCCACAGTCCTCCTCCTCCTCCTCCTCCTCTTCTTCTCCCAAACCCCACCCCCTTCTAGCACTGAAGATGTTACCTAGTTGGGTCATGAAACATTTGCAAGAAAACCACCCAGCTCAGAGGACACCAAGGACCCCACAGTCCTCCTCCTCCTCCTCCTCTTCCTCCTCCTCTACTCAACAGACCCCACTCCCTTCTAGCACTGATGATGCTACCTAGTTGGGTCATGAAACGTCAGCAAGAAAACTACCAAGCTCAGAGGACACCAAGGACCCCACAGTCCTTCCTCCTCCTCCTCCCAGCAAACCCCACTCCTTCTAGCACTGCTGATGTTACCTAGTTTGGGTCATGAAACGTCTGCAAGAAAACAACCCAAGCCAAAAAACAACAACAAACCATAACCCACCTCTGCGCAGGAGAGAATGTGGCTAAAACGGTTGATTCTTCTGTTGTAGCGTAGCTTCATAACGCCCCAGTAAACAGAGTTAGGGCAAGGAGACCAATTTGTCCACCTATTTTAGTAAGCTTCATGGGCCTTTTAACTCAGCTCTCTCTCCATCCATATTTCAACAGCCCATGAGCTCAGCCACAATTCCCACCATTCTTAACCAGGATTCTGCAGTGTGTGATTCAGCATTGCTTAGAAGGCCACACACAGCTTGTCTCTCTTTTAGCAGGCTGGATGGTTTAACTCTTACGCCGGGAGCAAAGGGACGTACCTTGCTGAGTTCTTTCTGATACTGGGGCATCTTTTTCAGCATCTGGGAAAGGTCCCTCAAGGTGGTCTGAAAAGGCAGAAAGAGAGGGGTGGTCCTCAGCCAAGCTCTTGAATTCTAAGTTATGGAACTCCCCAGGATCAAGCGCTACAGCCTTAGTGAACGAGTCCAAATGGTGCCTGTTGGAAGGATTGAGCTGATGCTTTTCAGAATCCAGGAGAGAGAAATTAGGGGGGGGGGAACAAACCCCAGGCACTTGTTTTAATCCCCTCCTGCTTTCACAATTCCACAACTTTCATAACTGTCACAGTTCCATTATTCTCACTTAACTCACTCCGCAATTATCTTCCTTAGCAATGGAAAATTTGGGCTCAACTGCAGTCCTAAGTCGAGGATTAGAGCCAATAAACTCAGTTCCCAGAATATTCCCTTCTTCTCCCCCCCCCCACCCCCGCTCTTTCCCTTCGAAGATCCTCTCCGCTACCACAAAGACGATGTTGTTTTAAGCTTGACTTTTATCTACCTCTGTTCAAATGGATTGTAGCCTGGAACTTTCTAAATTCTACTTCCGATCCGCGTCTTACCTTGTCACCAGTATTCATCCTTTTGCTGGAAGAAAAATCCTTCAGGGACCGGGTGACTTCTCTGGAAGAAGAATGACAAATAAGCAAATAAAAGACGCGCAGGGTCGCAATCAAAGCGAGCCGCTGGCTGAATCGATGCAGCGTACTCGGATACTTTAATTGGCTAAATGGGGACATTCCTTTGATTTGCATTGCTCGGACAATCTGAATCGAAGCAATGCTTGAAAGAGGATCGCAGCTGGGGTAGAGATGAACAATCTGAAAACTGGTACACTGGGCACTGGTTATATTATATTTACTGCCTGAGCAGCGGGGTTGGTCTAGAAGACCTCCAAGGTACCTTCCAATTCATTCTATTCTGTTCTGTTCTGTTCTGTTTCTTATTCTTATTCTATTCTTATTCTATTACTATTCTATTCTATTCTAGTATTATTATTATTATTTTCTATTCTACTTATTACTATTGTATTGTATTCTGTTCTATTCTATTCTATTCTTATTCTATTCTTATTCTATTACTATTTTATTCTATTCTAGTATTATTCTATTCTAGTATCATTATTATTATTCTATTCTATTCTTCTATTCTATTCTACTTATTACTATTGTATTGTATTGTATTCTGTTCTGTTCTGTTCTTATTCTATTCTATTCTATTCTCTATGTTCTACTCTGCTCTATTCTACTCTACTCTAATTCTATTCTAATTCTATTCTAATTCTATTCTATTCTATTCTATTCTATTCTATTCTATTCTATTCTATTCTATTCTTATTTCTATTCTATTCTATTCTATTCTATTCTATTCTATTCTATTCTATTCTATTCTATTCTATTCTATTCTATTCTACAGTATTCTATTCTATTCTACCATATTCTTATTCTAATTCTAATTCTAATTCTAATTCTAATTCTAATTCTAATTCTATTCCCACTCAAGGTGGTCTTTATTTTGTTTTTGTTTTTTTATTGAAAAGTTTTAAAATACAATTTACCTTTAAGAATCCCCCCTTCCCCCTCCCTCCTCCCCCCTCCCTACCTCCCCCCATCCCCAATATTTCTGACGAAAGGTCTTTAGAACTGATGTGGGCAGCATGGAGCCTTCCATGCGCCATCATGCAAAAGAAGAATACTTACTGGGACACCTCAGCAATGTGCTTGTGGCGCAAGGTGATCCAGAGGTCATCATCTTCATCCAGCAGGACCTCTTTGACCCGGGCCTCCCCAATTCCACTCGTCTCATACCTGGGAATTTCAAAGGAGAACAAGAAGAAACAAATCAGTGACTTCATCCCACTAATCTATACGTTTCTGGGTTTGAGGGGAAACTAGGATGGACACACACTTTTGAATCACAGAGAGGACCCAGATTGTTGGGGGCAATTAAGCTGACTTTGTAATAATGCCGCTTGGGGGTGTGTGTGAAAGCCCTAATAAGCAGGCATATACATAGAATGAAGGCTACTGCTAAGCTTGTAAGCCGCCCTGAGTCTTCGGAGAAGGGCGGGATATAAATGGAATTAAAAAACAAAAAAACTTCACTGAACCCAAGTCCTTTCTGCACGTAGGAATCATAGCAATCCAATTTTTAAGAGATCTATTTAGGAAGGAGGAAGAGAGCTTATCCTTGTAGTGGGCACGCTGATAATTGCTGCCTAAATAACTGGCCTTGCCTTCCTTTACAACAGTTACAACATTGTTAATTGGTCAGATTAATTGCTTTGGACTCTTTAGAGCAGGGGTCTTCAAACTTGGCCCTTTTGTGACTTGTGGACTTCAAATCCCAGAATTCCTCAGCCAGGCACACCCATTTGCACCACTCGAGATGACCCCGAGAACACATGTAAACCTCCAAGTGGCCTCAACGACTCTCTAAAAGAATGCAAATGACCAGCTGTCTGCAAGAAGTATAAATCCTTCCATTCCCCACCCTCTGGTCAGAGCCGAAGAAGCTTCTTGGATGAGAAGCGAAATGTCTTCACAGGAAAACAAGAAAGTCCAGTTGCCTCTTGAAAAAAGCACCTTTGGAGACAACCATGGACCTAGATGACTGAGAATCTCCGTAGACACTCTAATCAGAAGGCATGCTATATCCTCAAGTTCAGAAAGTACGTTAGGAATCAGTAGATACCTTGGTTTGCACATTCTAGAATAACCACGGCCAAATTACTACAGTATGCTCAAGGACAAATCTACCAAGATCATTTTAGTCTAGTCTATTCCAATCTAACAACACACGCATCGTTCACAAGGAGGTGACATCCATGTCATATGGGGGCCCCTAGACCTCACAAATAGTACAGGAAGTAAACAAGAGAACCTTACTTGTAGACATCATTTTCAATGGGTAGCAAATCGTAGCTCATGGCTTGGAATGTGAGTTCATGCAACACTGGAGAACTGGGGTCAAAGCCACGATCTAGAATGATAAGTTGAGAACGAGCTTTGTCTGGACCCTGGATTGGGGGAAACAAACCAAGATGCCATTAGAAGTATCCAACCTGATTCCTCTCAATCACCAACACCCATGCCGAAATGTTGATTTTGTTCTGACAGCCATACTTCGTTTAAAGAGGGCTTAGTTAGTATAAAAGTAAGGGAAAATAACGCTAAGCAATGGGTCAAGGATGAAACTTTGGCAGCTACGTGCCTCTGCGTTTCTTGCCTTTAGATTAAGGGGAGGAGATGTTACTTCCAAGAGGGTTAAATGGAGAAATGAAACCAATTCAGCTGAAGAATGTGGGAGCCTGAGGCCCTTGTCAAGGACACCAGAACCAGGTGCGGATTTGAAGCAGACGGTTCCCATAACAAAGTGAACTTGTTGATATGAATTAGATCAGACATTGGGGGTTTGGCTGGGAAAATTATTGTTTAAGTCTCTGAATCCATTCCATATTCTATTCTATTCTATTCTATTCTATTCTATTCTATTCTATTCTATTCTATTCTATTCTATTCCCCATTTCATTAATTCTATTCTATTCTATCTATTCTATTCTATTCTATTCTATTCTATTCTATTCTATTCTATTCTAGTCTATTCTATTCTATTCCCCATTTCATTAATTCTATTCTATTCTATCTATCTATTCTATTCTATTCTATTCTATTCTATTCTATTCTATTCTTCTAATTCTATTCTATTCTATTCTATCTATTCTATTCCCCATTCCATTAATTCAATTGAATTCAATTGAATTCAATTCAATTGAATTCTATTCTATTCTATTCTATCTATTCTATTTCTATTCTATTCTATTCTATTCTATTCTATTCCCCATTTCATTAATTCTATTCTATTTCTATTCTATTCTATTCTATTCTATTCTATTCTATTCTATTCTATTCTATTCTATTCTACTCTACTCTACTCTACTCTACTCTACATTCTACTCTACTCCACTCTATTCTCTATTCTCTATCCTTATTCTATCCTTATTCTATCCTTATTCTATCCTTATTCTATCCTTATTCTATTCTATTCTATTCTATTCTATTCTATTCTATTCTATTCTATTCTATTCTATTCTATTCTATTCTATTCCATTCCATTCCATTCCATTCCATTCCATTCCATTCCATTCCATTCCATTCCATTCTATAACTACAAGGATCTGCTCACCTCTCCCATGGTTGGGTCATCTGCTTTGTAAGCATCCAATTTGTCCTGGATCAGCTGAGCCAGCATAGCATTGTCCTTGTAATCCCTACCAAAAGAGGACAGCGTAACAGTTCTTTCAAACCAGGGCTGATTTCACTTTATGGGGACTCTTTGATGATGGTGGTGATAACCCTGTCTTCTCTTTCATTGCCATACAACACGCACCACCTTCTCTCCGCTCTCGTGGGCTGCTATAGTCATTTTTTCAGAATATCTTGGAGGGATGTTTTCCCAATGACTTTGTTAATACCGTGTTTCCCCGAAAATAAGAGCCAAGTGGAAAAACAGGCCCTAGCACGATTTTGTCAGGATGCTCGTAATATAAGCCCTACCCAAAAAAAATAAGCCCCAGTTAAGATTGTCAACCAGACAGATGCATTTAATACCGTATTTTCCCCGAATATAAGCCTTAACTGGAAAATAAGCTCCAATGCGTCCTTTGGAGCAAAATTAATATAAGACCCGGTCTTATTTTCAGGGAAATGTGTGTAAAGAGCTGTGAAAGATGTTGGATGCTTTATTAGGTTCCTTTTCAACCTTCCTTAGTGTCCCTCAGTAACCTCACTTCATCATTTTCACAAGCCCCGCAGGGCATCCCTTCCTGAGGTCTTTCACTAGAATTGCATAAACGAGGGGTCTCCAATTTGGCACCTTTTAAGACCTGTGGACTTCAACTCCCAGAATTCCCCCCAGCTAGCATGACTTAGTTTCTTAGTTTCGAGACTGGCTGGGAATTCTGGGAGTTGAAGTCCACGGGGTTGGACACCCTTGGAATAGAAGCATAGGGATTTCAAATCCTTTGGAGCTTCCTTGAGATCGCCAGGGATTGCAAGGATCGCCCAACACTGAGCTTCTGCAACTGGACTTCCAGAAGCTTCTGTCCATCCAGCTCTTTGACAGATGTCTCTTTCGTGATGAATGGGAAAGGGGCGGAGATAACCTCCCGTTACAGGAGGCTTCCTAAGTACGGGGCACCTACTGCTTTGGTTTCAAATTAAAATCAGGAGAGGTTGACGGTGAGTTCTTTGAAGGAGTCCTCCAGAAACTCCACTTACTCACCCTCGGTATCGGACAGCTGGATATTCCTTCAGAGTGGCACAAAGAGTCGCAATCTGTTCAGCCAAGCGTTCCAGGATTGGATTCTTCATCTGAGCCTTGTGAGGGCTGTAAAAGCTCTGGAAGGAGTCCGCCGAATCCAGGGAGTAAACCTGTAGTAGACGTGGCGGGATTCAAATAGGTAAGCAACTGTTCTCTGTGTGGATGACGCTTCCGGAAGTCCATTCTGGCCTGGGCAACCAAAAATTAGCTACCGGTTCTGCCGAAGTGGTGCGAACTTGGCTGAGTCTCACCACTGTGTAGTAGGCATCACAAAAGTAAAAAAGAAAAAAGAAAAGGAGCTGAAAAAGCTCAAGTTGAGGTGTCTTTGATTTCAATACTTCCCTGTGTTTTGCTCACTCACCGAGGGAAAAGAAAGAAATCTTAAAAATGCAGGAGGAAGTCTGTCTGATGTCTAATTTCGATCATCGCATGAAGGTGTCCTGCGCATGTCGGAATGCGTCATATGCACCCCTATTTACAGCGCTGAGTACTCGTGTGCACACACGTGCATTTTATGTTGTGCAAATTTTAAAACTCCGGTAAAAACAGAAGGAAAGATGCTATCAATCGTACGATGGAGGAGTTGAGGGAGCTAGCTATGCCTAGCTTATTGAATTGGTCCCTTCCAGCTCTAGGATACTATGTTCTCTACCCCGGGGTATATAAAAAAGGTCCTGTGTGTGTGTGTGTGTGTGTGTGTGTGTGTGTGGTGTGTGTGTGTATCCATCATTCACTCCCAGTAGCAATGCACTGTAAGTGCGGTGCTTGCAGATAGAAAAAAAAAAAATCAATCTGCCAAGTGTATTTACAATGCTGCTTTACCATCTGCCATCTGTTTTTTTTCCTCCCTCTCCTGCTTTTCACTTCCCCCATTTTGCTCTAAACAAAAAGAGGAGATGGAAAGAGAGGCATGCCCGACACAACTGGGCAGTAGCTTTGAAGAACAATCGACAGTCAAAAAAAAACAAGAGCTAGGAAGCACAGGGAGGTGAACAGAGGAGTGTGTGTGTGTGTGCATGGAAAGAAGGGCGCTACACCCATCACAAAAGCTCAGCGATCAAAGCAAATGAGCCTCAAGAGGAGAGTGAAGAAGAGAAGGATGGATCTCCTTGGTGCCTTGCAGGGCAAAGTTGCACGAATCTTCGGCTTTTTCTGTTGCAGCGGTAGCAAGGCACAAACTCCTCAGAAAAAACACAGCAACCAAAAAAAAGGCTATCCACATCCTGACTACTTATTTTTCCTCTCCGTAAAACAACTGAGCTGCGTTTCGGTGTATTGTAGATGCCCGCTGATCCTTTCCATTATTTACTCGGCAAGGCAGAGGACCCCCCGCCAAAAAGGGAGTGTAGGATGACAGCAAGAGTACTAAAGCAGCTTGGGGCGATCCTATTGGGATCCTATTGCAAATGGTGAAAAAATTTAGCTGGCTAGCTGGTGCACGGAGTATTTCCTGGTGCATGGGTAGAAGATCTGCACTTACCCCAGGGTTTGGGATGACGGCTTTTGCAGTAAGTAAGGAGGAAGCCCCAAAAAACAGAATAACAGAGTTGGAAGGGACCTTGGAGGTCTTCTAGTCTAACCCCCTGCTCAAATAGGAGACCGTAGAATAGAATAATGTTGGAAGGGACCTTGGAGGTCTTCTAGTCCAACCCCCCTGCTCAAGCAGGAGTCCCTATACCATTTCAGGCAAGTGGTTGTCCAATCTCTTCTTAAAAACCTCCAGTGATGGAGCACCCAGAACTTCTGAAGGCATCTGAAGAACCTCAAGTCATGTTCTCCAAAACCTCAGAGCATTTTCCAAAGAAAGCTATCCACCGATGAGACAGAGCAGTGACAGCCCAGAGGACAAATAGAATGAACTGATATAAGTGTAGTTATGTCTAAACAATCTATCTTCACTTCTAGCTCAGTCAATAGTTTACCTGGGACTCATATGGCAGGAAAGCAATGTTGATCTCCGTCAGGGTCTTGATGACTTTTGCTGCCCGGGATTTGACGAGTTCATTGAATAAGGAATCTGGGCAAGCTGGGAACAGAGAAAGACAGCAACCACAAGTTTAAATAACACAAACTAACCAGTTAATTTGCCCCAAACTGCGTATTATCCCACCCACTGCAAGAATAGGCAAGAAGAATGGTTCCAGAAGAAATTAGGATTCAAGCATTGGGCGACCAGGTTTTGAAACTCAGCTAGATCCATCCACAGTTCAGTTCAGGATCTTCCAACGCAAGACCCCGGATTGCTCAGTGGCTGCTTTCACACAATCTAGGATTTTGCATGAAGTGCTACTTTTCACTTGGGGTTAGCCTTACTTTGGAATTCATTTATTGACTTAGTGCCTTATGTACAGTAAATCCACAAATGTCTTGTGGGAACCTAGAAACAGAGTTACTTGAACATGGCTGGGATCTCATGAAAGCAGCTGCTTCCACCGCAGATGAACCACGGTTTGTGTGTGGCCCCAAGGCAGATCCCGAAAATGATGTGGAACTTCAAAAATCTTACAACACAGAGGGGAACCCCAGTTTACTCTATACTTACAGTCCGTGAAGAAGACATGCGCAGCTCGATATTTGGCATTGGGGGGTTCCTTGAAATCAGCAATAAGGGACTCCACTGACTGAGAAAGGAAATGGAGTGGATTCAGTTTACTTCTTACCAAGAATGTCAGCCTAAATTAATTTCCAGTGTTATAAAAAGTAAAAATAGGAGCTGGAACAAAAAGGGGTTTACAGTGGACACAGGAATACGATTGAAATAGTAGAAATAATGGCTAATAATAAGGACTGTAATAAGACAACTTCACTTGCTCCTGTGGTTTACTGTCTTTCCCTGGATAGCCCAGTGCCCACAAAAATTGTTGAAGATATACGATATACAAACATACATGGAATAGTTGCAGGAACTGGGTATGTCTAGCCTAACGAAGGGCTGGGTGACATGATAGCCCCCCCTTTCAGTAGTTGAGGAACCGTTACAAAGAAGAGGGAGACAACCTATTCTCTAGAGCACTGGGGGTGGAACAAGAAGTAACGGATGGAAACTAATCAAGGAGAGAAGCAACCTACAACTAAGGTGAAATTTCCTAACTGTCAGAAGAGTTAATCAGTGGAACGGCTTGCCTCCAGAGGTTGCGGGTGCTCTATCAATGGTGGTTTTCAAGAAGAGATTAGATAGCCATTTGTCCAAGATGGTCTAGGGTCTTGAGAAGGAGCTGGACTGGAAGACCTCCAAGGTCCGTTCCAACTCTGTTGTTATTCTGTTATTGAATCAGGTAGGGTTGGGGTGATCTAGGGCAGGGGTCTTCAAACTTGGCCCTTTTATGACTTGCGGATTTCAACTCCCAGAATTCCTCAGTCAGCATGGGGGAACTATGGCCCCTTCAAGAATGGTGGACTTCAACTCCCAGAATTCCTCAGCCAGCATGGGGAACTATGGCCCCTTCATGACTTGTGGATGTCAACTCCCGGAATTCTGGAGTTGACATCCACAAGTCATCAAAAGGCCAAGGTTGAAGACCCCTAGTCTAGGGTCTACTACTTGAGCCGGGGGCTGGACTGGAAGATCTCCAAGTCCCGAGTCTGCTATCTGTGCTAAGATGCTCTTCCCCAACCTGGCTAGCTATCGTATTAACACGGAACAACGTTCAGGGGGAAACCCACCTTTTCGGATGGAGTGATAAGATACACAGCCTCCAGGCTCGGCAGTGGCTCTCGCGTTTATTGATGTCTTCCACAACTGGATAGAGGCGAGCAGAGATTGCAAAGGAGAAAAAAGAGCAGGAGGAAAGCAGAAGCAAGCCACAGATTAGAAGACTTTGTGGAACTTTCTGGGCGTGAAATACAGTAAAAAGACTGTTCACGGAGGGCCTTGAAGCTCAGTATGGCTGTTGGGTTTGGCTGTTAACCGTAGATAGATGGTAGGTCAAATAGAGCTGCAAACGTTTATAAACTGTAGACCTGTTTCCTCCCCAAGAAGGGGGAAACTATTAAAGTTGAAGGATATTTATCAGTATTCAACTGGGGCGGGGTGGGGGGTGGGGGGAAGATTCATGCATATGTTTGTCCTTGCTGTTGTTTATGCACATTTCCCCCCAACCCTTTTGTCTTGTTTAGTTTTTGCTTTGTTATTTTTTTTAAAGCGTTCAGGAGCTTTTTAGCTTCCGTTCGGATCCGGAAATCTATTCCGTTTGAAGGTCATCTCTCTACTTCCCCAACTGGCTTTCCTTTCTGGGCTTCCTGGAGGCCGGAGGAACCCTAAGCCTTTGAGGATTTCTGCGGGGAGGGAGGGGTAGTGAGGAAAAAGAGGGCCCAAAACGTTTGCTCCAGAGGTTCGTTCTAAATAAAGGCGGCAGGTTGTGCAAAAAGAAGGCACGGGTTTGGGGACCCAAAGTGTCTTGCGTTGAGCACAATCCAAAAGTCCCGCTTACTTGTTATCCCCTCCGTCATGATATCTGTCATTTTACAGCAGGAGGACAGCATGCGCATGCTCAGCTGGTCCACCACCAGCACCTGGGAAAGACACGGAGAAGGGCAAACGTCACTCCCAAGGGTCTGCATTGGCTTTGGGCATTAAACCTCCCCGAGAGAAGACCCACGGCTCAGGAAAAAACAAACGGACCCCTGTGTTTCCAGATGATGATGAAGGAGAAGGAGACGGAGAGGGAGGGGAAGATAGGTAAGGAGGACAAGTAGATAGCCAAGGAGTAGATAGACAAGGGGGAGGAGAAGGAGGGGGAGGAGAAGGAGGAGCAGGAAGAAGAGGAGAAGGAGAAGGAGGAGCACTGAACAATTCAAAGAAGTAGGGCAAGTCTGGAAGATGTGGAGACATCTTGCCCAAAGAATCGCCAAGAGTCGGACACAACTGAAGTCACATCTGAATGGATAACCATCTTCTCTTCCTCCTCCTCCTCCTCCTCCTCCTCCTCCTCCTCCTCCTCCTCCTCCTCCTCCTCTTCCTTCTCCTCCTCCTTCTCCTTGTCTATCTCCTTCTCCTCATCTATCTCCTTCTCCTTCTGGTCCTCCTTATCTATCTTCTTCATCATCATTATGGTCAGTGGAAGGCCAAGTCCTGCATCAAATCTTGACAGGTGGGAAGTTTTTCAAATAATGTATTTGTCGAACTTAACTAACCATACTTTGTTGTGCTGAGTTACAACCCATTTAATCAAGTAAAATTCAGATCTAGAGACAGCATTCACACATTGTTGTTAAGCTGAGTGAGGAGTACTTTGATTATATTTGTGCAAGCTCAGAAAGTAAGCTAAATCAGAAACCAGTTCAAACGGCAGTGGAATGCAGGAATAAAACAATTTCGGTAAGAAAAGCCATTGATTTATGTTGAACTCACCTTCCACTCTCCCTTCTTTTTGACTTTCTTTATGACATCAGCCATAATCTCTGCAAAAAAAAAAAAGAAAATCAAAAGAGGGGAATTAGGAAAAGAATTAACCTAGGATGAGCTGGCATTGTAAAGGCAAGTTTAATCACAGCGTTGACTGCGGCTGAACTAAGCTTCTTCAATCTGATCACAATTCCCGGACTACAATGGATTCTTCAACCCAATTAACAACCCTGTTGCTGTTTGCAGAGGTCTGATCACAAAACTGGACATTTATTTAAATTCAGTTTCCAGATTAGAATGTCCCTCTCCTTGCACCGTTGGAGGTTTAGTTTCTCTTTTATTTGATATGGGAAAATGCAAGTTTTTTTAAAACAACAACAACAACAATGTTGTGTCTTT
Source organism: Vipera latastei (assembly GCA_024294585.1). Lineage (NCBI taxonomy): Eukaryota > Metazoa > Chordata > Lepidosauria > Squamata > Viperidae > Vipera > Vipera latastei. The sequence goes on along the minus strand of CM044368.1, from coordinate 4,626,782 downwards.
GCGTGCGCACACAGCTTCTCAAACAAAAGGAGGAAGAAGATACGTTTCCTGTGACCAGACATCACAAGCTTTCA
>CM044368.1:4599494-4626508 GCA_024294585.1 Vipera latastei | reverse complement strand
AAGCTTTCAGCTGTGTTTCTTCACAGCTTGGAAAAAGTGAATATCCTAGATTCCAGAAACCAGGGCCTACGCTACGCCACACTCTTGCCCCAGATTGCCAAATTGTCGTTCCTTGGGTTTAAAAGCAAAAATCAGTTTACAGGAGGCTAAGCTGCAAGATGGTAGAGGACAGGAAGGCCTGGAGGAACGTTGTCCATAGGGTCGCGATGGGTCAGACACGGCTTCGCAGCTAACAACAACGAAGCTGCATGACTGGAGCTTTCCAGGTAGAGACTGGGCAGCCGATGCGCACAAACCGAAAAAAAATGCCAATGAACAGTTCAAGAAATCAGAGAAAAGGGAACCGCAGTTTTTGGGAGCAGGAAACCTAGTGGATGTTCTGGCTTTACTACTTCACCGAGGGTGTGATTTGAGAAATTAGGTTTCTAGAAAGAGTGAAAGGAAGCATCCTAGGTGACGGATTGCAGGATCCTGCGCTAGCTTCACCGATGTGTGGAACCAACGCGTCGTTTCAAGGTGTTCTGAGGTCCACAATTATAGACACCCAGGCAAAATTGTATTAATAGTAGGGGATAACTACAGCTCAGGCCTGAAGCCTTGGTGCCCTCTGAGCTTGGGTGGTTTTCTTGTAGATGTTTTATGACCCAAACTAGGTAAGATCATCAGGGCTAGAAGGAAGTGGGGTCTGTGGAGAGGAGGAGGAGGAGGAGGAGGAGGAGGAGGAGGAGGAGGAGGAGGAGGAGGAGGAGGAGGAGGAGGGAGGAGGAGGAGGAGGAGAACTGTGTGGACCTTGGTGCTCTCTGAGCTTGGTGGTTTTCTTCTAGATGTTTTATGACCCAAACTAGGTAAGATCATCAGGGCTAGAAGGGAGTGGGGTCTGTGGAGAGGAGGAGGAGGAGGAGGAGGAGGAGGAGGAGGAGGAGGAGGAGGAGGAGGAGGAGGAGGAGGAGAACTGTGTGGGTCTTGGTGCTCTCTGAGCTTGGTGGTTTTCTTCTAGATGTTTTATGACCCAAACTAGGTAAGATCATCAGGGCTAGAAGGGAGTGGGGTCTGTGGAGAGGAGGAGGAGGAGGAGGAGGAGGAGGAGGAGAACTGTGTGGGTCTTGGTGCTCTCTGAGCTGGTGGTTTTCTTGCAAACGTTTCATCTTGTAGATGTTTTATGACCCAAACTAGGTAACATCATCAGTGCTAGAAGGGAGTGGGGTCCGTGGGGAGGGGGGAGGAGGGCTGTAGGGTCTTTGGTGCTCTATGAACGTGGTTGTTTTGTTGTAGACATTTCATTACCCAACTAGGTAATATCATCAGTGCACCAAGGTCCCCACAGTCCTCCTCCTCCTCCTCTTCCTCCCCCCCCCATGCTTCCTTCCAGCAATTGATGATGTTACCTAGTTGGGTCCTGAATCGTCTACAAGAAAACCACCAAGCTCAGAGAGCACCCAGGACCCCCTGCAGAATTTCATTTCTCCCCTCGCTTCCAGAAGACTCTTCTTTACGGCGGAAGGAGATCAAGGCAAACTCGTTTTATTTTTTATTTCGTTTTTAAATTCCACCTTCTCCCCCCCCCCCGCCGCCCCCACACTACATAGCTCCTGCAGCAGAACGTGGGAGGGGGATCCGTCTTGAGTGACTGGCGAGCTGCTTTTCACCAGGCTGCTGGGTTTTTCAAAACATACAAAACCCCACCTAAAAGAATGACACGGAGAGGCTGTGTAGGACTTCCGGGTGTCGTCGTGATGCAGTGGGAGGAAGGAGGCTACGAATTGTAAGAAGGTTTCTCCAGCTATCGTCACTCACTCACCCGTTCCACCAGCCCCACCTCTAATCTCTCACCACTGCACCCCACCAGTTCGAGCCCAGCTTTCTCTGACTGCAGCACTAAGGCCAGGTCAACAACATGGAAGGTGCCTCTGGATACAGACGGACGGAGACCAACGTTCTTCCCTACGGATTTCGCCCCTTCTAATCTCCCAAAAGGGGAACGACAGCAGATGCACGCACACACGCAGACACCCAACAACCTGCAAGGGCAATTAATGCCGGATGCACCCTGGTCAATCCTCTTAAGGAAAAAAAAAAGAAGGCTTAGCTGCAATTGCAGGAGACAGCTCAAAGGGTTTTAAGCAAGCTCAGTTAGAACATTCCATTTGAAAAGCAAGCCCTATAAAAAGCATGAGTTGGTCCCTCTGCACAACCTCGAATTTTGCAAAACACTCAAGATTTTGCTGGCACATTGCTGATTTTTTTTTTTAAAAAAAAATAGCATGTCAGCATCATCCCTCAGATCTGCTTTCAAAATGCAGTGGCCAAAACTCAGAACTAAATGGAGCAATAAACAGTGTTTATGGACCGTGTGCAAAACAGCTTCCCCTTTTTTAAAAAAAATCAGAGCCACTGCATACAGGGAAATTAATTTTTGACGGGGTGTGTGTTGTGTGTGTGTGTACAATGAAAGAAGTGGGGGAACACTGAGACTCTGCAAACCATTCAAAGGAATTGCTTTAAGAGTTAGCAATCTTCCCCCCCCCCCAAGAATTAGAGGCAGTTTCCTACTACTACTTTTTTTTTTAAAGGCTAGAATAGATGGGAGAAAAAGAGAAAAAAAGATATTTTGCATCTTTGCTACCTCTTCATTACTAAAGGCCCCCAAATGTTTTACACCATTGCTGCAAGATTTACACACCAATCTGTTTGCCAGATATTTTTTTTGTCCCTTGTTGAACTGGGGGGACAGAAAAATCAGAGAGAGAGAGAGAGAGAGAGAGAGAGAGAGAGAGAGAGAGAGAGAGAGAGAGAGAGAGAGAGAGAGAGAGAGGAATAAAATAAAAAAGGGGTCTTTTTAAAAAAACCAGCAGCCAAGTGATCTTGCCGTGCACGCTCATTCTCCAAAAATATCTTAGCATCCGGCAATTCACCTTGTCTCCTAAGCTGAAGAAATCCGGGGGGGGTGCCCCCCACCGTTACAAAATTCCTCACCCCCCCTATTCATCCTTGGAAGGATGAATAAATAATACACATTGCATTCGAAAATTCACTGAGCTAAGGGATGGATCATTCTACTCCGCTGGCTACCCTTCCCCTCCCGTTTAAAAACAGGGCAGACAAGGCTGGGGGGGGGGCAAGCAAAATATTACTAACCCATCACCTCCTTTCCCCCCCCCCCCCTGCAAGGGAGGAAAAAAAATCACAGCAGCAGAATTCAGCTTCGCAGGGAAAAAACAACACCCCGGCTTTGCTCGAATCCGCTGTCTCTCCCTCGCCCCCCCCCCCACTTTATTTTTTGTACCATCAAATGGCTGCTACAAGCCCAGCCTCCCTCCCTCCCCAGCGACGTTCGCCCGTTCCTTTTCTCCCAACCAGCCTCCTCCTACGCTATCCTCTTTCCATCCCTTCTCTCCCCCCACCCCCCACCCCCGTCAAATCCAGGCAGATTTTTCCCCCAGGGCAAAATAATAATAATAATAATAATAATAATAATAATAATAATAATAATAATAATAATAATAATAATAATAATAATAATAATAATAATAAAAATAATGATGATGATGATGATGATGATGATGATGATAATAATAATAATAATAATAATAATAATAATAATAATAATAATAATAATAATAATAATAATAATTTTTTAAAAACCACGAAAAAACACCGCGCCAATCTTCTGCAAGGGCGCCCTTGAAACAACAGCAAGCTTCAAAACCTTTGGATCATCAGCTCGCGCCTCTGGAAGCGGGGGGGGGGTGAGTGTTTGCAACCGAAGCTTTAACCAGGCCCCCACCCCCCTGAAATCCCCAGAAATGACACCGTTTCCCCCCCCCCCGTCCCCATCTTTAGGGCACCCTCTCCTTGCTCTTGAAAAGGAGAGGGGGGGGGTCGAACTGCAACAGCCCCTTGCTCTGTTTCATGCATTCTCAAAAGACATGGAGGGGGGGGGAGAGAGAGAGAGAGAGGAAAAAAAAAGGGGGGGGTCGTCTTACTTTCTCCCACCACCGCTTTTAAGCCGGCCGGTGCCATGACGTCTCTGGTGGCTCCTCTTTATTTTGGGTGGGGGGCTGGGTGGGTGGGGGGCAACGGGACGCCCCCTCTTCTTCTCTTCCCCCCTCCCTTCTCTCTCTCTTCCTTCCTTTCCGCTTTCTTTCTTTCCCGGCTTCGCCTGTTCCGCTTTGCTGGAAATGATAACGCGCAGAAGGAGGAGAAGAAGAAGAATCCTTGCGCGCGGGGGCTGGCAGCTCAGCTGACTGCAACCCCCGCGGGTGGATGGGGAGGCGGTCCACGCAGGGCGTGGCCGGATTGTGATGCTGAGGCAGGAGGGTCGGGGGTGCCCAGATCGCGTCACGGACGGGAGGGCCAATCAGAGATTTCCCCCCCCCCCGCCCCGTGCTGCATCCGCTGCGGATCGCCCGCGCCGTTAAAGGGCGGAGATAGAACAGAACAGAATAGAATTAGAAAATGGAGTAGAATAGAATAGAATAGAATAGAATAGAATAGAATAGAATAGAATAGAATAGAATAGAATAGAATAGAATAGAATAGAAATAGAAATAGAAATAGAAAATAGAATAGAATAGAATAGAATAGAATAGAATAGAATAGAATAGAAATAGAAAATAGAATAGAATAGAATAGAATAGAATAGAATAGAATAGAATAGAATAGAATAGAATAGAATAGAATAGAATAGAATGCAGAATAGAATAGAATTAGAAATGGAGTAGAATAGAATAGAATAGAATAGAATAGAATAGAATAGAATAGAATAGAATAGAATAGAATAGAATAGAATAGAAATAGAAAATAGAATAGAATAGAATAGAATAGAATAGAATAGAATGCAGAATAGAATAGAATAGAATTAGAAAATGGAGTAGAATAGAATAGAATAGAATAGAATAGAATAGAATAGAATAGAATAGAATGCAGAATAGAATAGAATAGAATTAGAAAATGGAGTAGAATAGAATAGAATAGAATAGAATAGAATAGAATAGAATAGAATAGAATAGAATAGAATAGAAAATGGAGTAGAATAGAATAGAATAGAATAGAATAGAATAGAATAGAATAGAATAGAATAGAATAGAATAGAATAGAAAATGGAATAGAATAGAATAGAATAGAACAGAACAGAACAGAACAGAACAGAATAGAAATAATAATAATAATAATAATAATAATAATAATAATAATAATAATATAATAATAATAATAATAATAATAATAATAATAATAATAATAATAATAATAATAATAATAATAATAATAATAATAATAATATTATAATAAAGTTGGAAGGGACCTTGGAGGTCATCTAGTCCAACCCCCTGCCCAGGCAGGAAACCCTATACCATTTCAGGCAAATGGCTGTCCAGTCTCTTCTTAAATACCTCCAGTGTTGGAGCATTCACCACCTCTGGAGGCAGGTTGTTCCACTGGAATAGAATAGAAATAGAAATAGAAAATGTAGTAGAGTGGAACAGAGTAGAAATAGAAAATGGAGCAGAATAGAATAGAATAAAAAATGGAATAGAATAGAATAGAATAGAATAGAATAGAATAGAATAGAATAGAATAGAATAGAATAGAATAGGAATAGAAATAGAAATAGAAAATGGGGTAGAATAGAGTAGAACCGAGTAGGAATAGAATAGAATAGAATAGAATAGAATAGAATAGAATAGAATAGAATAGAATAGAATAGAATAGAATAGAACCTGGAAGGGACCTTGGAGGTCTTCTAGTCCAGCCCCCTGCTCAAGCAGGAGAACCTATACCAGGGGTAGGCAACCTCGGCTCTTTTATGACTCATGGACTTTAACTCCCAGAATTCCTGAGTCAGCTGACTCAGGAATTCTGGGAGTTGGAGTCCATGAGTCATAAAAGAGCCGAGGTTGCCTACCCCTGACCTATACCATCTCAGACAAGTGACTGTCTAGCTAGCTTCTTCTTCTTTTGGACAACCACGGACCTGGATGACTGAGAATCTCCATTGGGTTTATTTTATGATTCATTATTGAATTGAATTAAACTGAAATTGAATACTTTATTTGGCCAGGTGTGTGTAGGCACAGAAGCCATTTGTCTCTGGTACAGAAGCACTCCGCGTACATGCAAAGCAACAGAGAGAATAACAACAATACAGGGGGAACCAAGGATCATACGAAGGATAAGTAATACTACTGTCTGTCCGTCCGTCCGTCCATCCATCCATCCATCCATCCATCTATCCATCCATCTATCTATCTCTTATTCTGTTGATGCTAGACATGAGATAATGATAACTTTTCACCAACAAAGGTAATTCAGAGATCATTTCTAAAGCCAGATCCCTTTGAAAGACCATCCCACCAGGTTTGGACAGTGGCGGAAAAGAGGAAGGGTGACTACCCCCAGTTCTGTGAAATCAAAAGCAAAAGCTGCAAGCAGGGAAGGCAGGAAATGTAAACCAACAGTGCAGGCTGTGAGCGGAAACATCCGTCAAAAGATCCAACGGAAAGACTTCAAGTGCAAGTATTTGGAAAGCCCTTCCATATATGCTTGGTCTTCTCCTTTAGGGGGTGGGGGGTCTGCATAAGAAAACATTCCGTTTGCAAGGCAGGCTGGGGCAGGGGGGGGGGGGTCTATAGCTCCAGCAAAATGCCCGGAGACACCAGATTAGATGGAAAATAAATTTTAAAAAAAGTTAAGGCAAGTGTAGAAAAAGAGAAGAGAAGAAAAGAGAAGAGGGAGGGAGGTAAGGAGAAGAGAAGAAGAAAGAGAGGGAGGGAGGGAGGAAAGATGTTGAGTTGAGATGAGATAAGAGAGGGAGGGAGGGAAGGAAGGAAGGAAGGAGAAGAGAAGAGGGGAAGGGAAGGGAAAAGAAGCGAAGAGAAGAGGGAGGGAAGGAGGGAAGGAAGGAGGAAAGGAAAAGAAAGAGAGGGAGGGAGGAAAGATAAGATAGGATAGGATAGGATAGGATAGGATAAGGTAAGGCAAGGCAAGGCAAGACAAGAGGGAGGGAAGGAAGGAAGAAGAAGAGAAGAGGGGAAGGGAAGAGGAGAGGAGAGGAGAGGAGAGGAGAGGAGAGGAGAGGAGAGGAGAGGAGAAGAGAAGAGAAGAGAAGAGAAGAGAAGAGAAGAGAAGAGAAGAGAAGAGAAGAGAAGAGAAGAGGGAGGGAGGGAAGGAGGGAAGGAAAGAGGGAAGGAAAGAGAAGAGAAGAAGAAAGAGAGGGAGGGAGGAAAGATAGGATAGGATAGGATAGGATAGGATAGGATAGGATAGGATAGGATAGGATAGGATAGGGTAGGGTAGGGTAGGGTAGGGTAGGGTAGGGTAGGGTAGGGTAGGGTAGGGTAGGGTAGGGTAGGGTAGGGTAGGGTAGGGTAGGGTAGGGTAAGGCAAGGCAAGGCAAGACAAGAGGGAAGGAAGGAAGTAAGGAAGGAAGTAAGGAGGGAAGGAAGGAAGGAAGGAAGGAAGGAAGGAAGGAAGGAAGGAAGGAAGGAAGGAAGGAAGGAAGGAAGGAAGGAAGGAAGGAAAAGAGAAGAGAAGAAAGAGGGGAGGGAAAAGAAGAGAACAGAAGAGAAGAGCCATTTGCACCCATTGCCAAAAAAAAAAAAAAAAGGTCCCGCAAAGACTTTTCGCCGGAAGGAAGGAGAAAAATTCTGCAGATCTTTGCAGCAGGCTTGGTTCCGTTCTGATTTGGTGCGATGACTCTTGATATGGGTTCGTTGCTAAAGGGAAGCACCTCCCAGCACGCGTTTATTTTATTTTTATTTTATTTTTTTCCCCAGAAGGCACCAATCAAGTTAACTCACACCCTGCTTACGTGAGAAGGGATCTTTCCAGCGGTCCCTTGACTGCATCTGCCCTGCAAGCTGTCTATAACGGACTCCCAAGTCCCACTTCTGGTTGGGAAGCAACCAATCATGGGCGTTGTAGCCCCGGGGTGGGGGGTGGGTGGGTGGGAACAGGGGGATCGGGTTTCCTTTCGAGATCCACCCACGAATTTGGCTGGAGATTTGACTCATGCCCAGCGCGCGGCAGGACGCGCGCTACTTGTTTATGATGAGATCTAGTCGGGCGGGGCGAAATCCAGAGGCAGGAACTACAATCCCCAGCGTGCCTTGCGCTTCCCGCTCGCGTAATAGCTTGCAGAAGCCTCGGTTGCAATCATATCTCTGGACTTTTTTTATTTCATTAACCCCAGAGAGGTGGCTCTCGCCAAAGGCGGAACCTGCATAGTTGGGGCGAACAGAAACCAAGCAAAAAGCTCTTCGCATCAACTCGCCCGCGGCTTTGCGCACTGCTTTTTTTTTTTTTTTCCTACGGTGGGGAAAGAAGCAAAAGCAGTGAAAAGAAGAAGTGGAAGGAGGAAAAAAAAACAACAAGAAAATGATGCCGGTGAGTCTATTTTCAATTTGTAATGGGTTTGGCTTTTTCTGCTACTTTCTTTCCGGCAATCCACAATAACATTCAACCCAACATTTGATGGGCTTCCCCATCCAAAACATTGGCGATCAGAAATGTCCTCTCTGCTATTTTAAAAAAAACCAAAAACCGGGGGAGGGGGGGGAAGACCGGATCGACTATGAACCCAGTCGATCCCTTTAACCTTGTACAACTTCTCCCAGTTTTGCCTTCAAATGTAGCAAAACGGGGACTCGCCCATTGATTTAAACCCTTTCTAAAGTCTCCTGTCCAACGCCTGTCTTTTTATTTGGATCTGGGGGTTCTTTGCTAAAATAAACGTTTTCTTTAGCTGTTACTTTGTCATTTTTTTAAAAAAAAAACCTGTTACAAAAAGAGTTTATAGGCATCCAGGATGGTTGTGTCAGTTTTAAAATTCTTCCTGATCTCTTTGTCGTTGTTTTTTTTAAAAAAAAAAACGTTTGTTATACAGCTACTTCATTAACAAAGCAAGATATAAAATGTAACCCAAAGGGCCAAAGGCAATATTTATTTATTTATTTGTTTGTTTAGATTTATATACCGCCCTTTTCCCCGAGGGACTCAGGGCGGTTTACAGGGCAAATTAAAACAGTGCAATGTACAAATTAAAATAAAATTAAATTAATAGCCCCAAAAGAGTTTAAAATTGAAAATTTAAAAACCTTAAAATCCCTCAGAACCAGAAAGGCAAGTGAGGTGTGACTAAAACAGATAGCTTGGTCAACCAACTGTGGGACTCATAGAAAATGGAAAGCTATACAACTTCTTAACAGTTAAAATTCATTGAGTTCAGATATTAGTCTGGGGGGGGGGGGAACCAGAATATGGCAGCCCCTTTTCCAACCAACTTTCTTTATTAAATGACAAAAATTGGGGGAGCTTGGTCCTGATGAAAGTCGATATCCTTAATAGAATGTGCCATTTGGAAAGGAAAAAAAACGGCTACCAGATATAGCCATTGCTAAAACAGCTGTTGGAGGGACGCGGTGGCTCAGTGGGTTGGGACGCTGAGCTTGTCGATCAGAAGGTCGGCAGTTTGGCGGGTCGAATCCCGAGTGCCGCGTAACAGAGTGAGCACCTGTTACGTGTCCCAGCTTCTGCCAACCTAGCAGTTCGAAAGCACGTAAAAATGCAAGTAGAAAAATAGGGACCACTCCGGTGGGAAGGGAACAGCGTTCCGTGCGCCTTTGGCATCTAGTCATGCCAGCCACATGACCACGGAGATGTCCTCGGACAAGCGCTGGCTCTTCGGCTTTGAAACGGAGATGAGCACCGGCCCCTAGAGTCGGAAACGACTAGCACGCATTTGTGGGGGAACCTTTACCTTTACCTTTACCTTTACCTAAAACAGCTGTTCTCCCATAATGTCAACCAGTAGTGGTATCTTTATTTAATTTAATTTTATTTATTTTAATCCAATTTATATCCCGCCCTTCTCCAAAGACTCAGGGCGGCTTACAATCTAAGCACAAATCAAATGTGCTTAGCAGTAGCCTTCATTCTATGTATATGCCTGCTTATTAGGGCTTTCGCCCCGCCCCCAAGCGGCATTATTACAAAGTCAGCTTATTGCCCCCAATAATCTGGGTCCTCCTTTGAACTTGACACCCACGTCTTTGGTTCTCGAGTAGGAGAAAACATTGCCAAAACTTCTGGAGGCAAATTACACACCGTGTTCCTCTTTCCTTGCTCGGCTGTGACAACAGAAAGGGGAAACGGAGGATGAACACTACGGCAACCCACTGTTTGCTTGGTTTTCTGAGGGCTTAGAGTTCGGCCAGGAACTCACTGTCACAAGCACAGTTGTGTTATTTGGTCTGGGAGTTAGGGGGGGGAGAAAGGTGCAAAAGTGAATAGAACAGGGGTCCCCTATCCGCTGGGCCATGGCCTGTTCAGAAAAGGGCTGCGGAAGTGGCAGGTGAGCGTGCACACGCACTACGCTTACATGAGCAGCAGGCGAATGTGCGAAGCTCCATTTGTGTGAGCAGTGGATATGTGTGCTATCCCCTTCTCCCCACCGCTGCCGCCGGTCCACGAAGCTGGAAAGGTTGGGGAAGGCTGGAATAGAAAACAGGGCAAGCTGAAAAGTGACCATGAGCAAAAACAGGAGGTGGAAGCCTCATTTTGAGTGGGAGGTCTATCCTTGATTGGAGGGGGGGGGAGAAGGGCAGGGGAAATCACATCCAGGTTTTATAATTTGGTTGGAGAACTTCCCGGAAACATCTGCTTGACCAACTGGGTTCTAAACTCTCAACCTGGGTTTTCTAGGGCGCTGGGCCTAAACAGTCTATATATATTTTGCTTCCCCAGAACTGCTTTCATACATTCACGGCGCGTAAAAACACAATCTCTAAAGGAGAATGTCTGTAGCCCCAGCTGAAAGGAGGGGTTCATGGTGCTCTCTTAGCTGGGTGGTTTTCTTGCAGACGTTTCATGACCCAACTAGGGAACATCATCAGTGCTTAGAAGGGAGTTGGATTTGCAGGGAGGAGGAGGAGGAGGGGAGGGGGAGGAGGAAGAGGAGGAGGAGGACTGTGTGGTCCTTGGTGTTCTCTGAGCTGGGTGGTTTTCTTGCAGACGTTTCGTGACCCAACTAGGTAACATCATCAGTGCTAGAGGGGAGTGGGATTTGCTCTCAATTTATACTCCAGTTCGAGTATGTGGGGTGGTTTTTTGGTTGGGTTGCTGAGGATGTTACCTAGTTGGGTAATGAAACGTCTCCAAGAAAACCACCAAGAACAGAGAGCACCAAGGACCCCTCAAAGCCACAATGCCTCCAAGCGGGATTGTGTATGTGTGCGTGTTTCTCTCTATGTGTGTCTGTTACTTTCCTCCTAGCTTCGGGATTTACACGAGTGTGGCAGAACTCCTCTTTTTAAACTTCCTCCTACAGTTTCCTTGGAGTAGTTACATAAAGAGCCGGCTGATTTGAGAGTCACCACTTCCATCCAGAAATCTCCCTTGCAGATTGAGAAACTGTCTGCTGCTGCTGCTGTTGTTGTTGTTGGGCGGTGTGGGGTTGTTTTCTTTTCCACTCCCCTTGTGCTCACTGTTACCACACCTAGGCAAATCCAATCATGCCTAAACACCTGCCCAAACCTTGGCAGATTCCAGGTAACAAGAAGCACGAATGCCAAGATTGGGAGAACAAGGCCTCCAAATGCTTTCTCAGCTCGGGGCACGGATAAAGCCTCAGCCAAGACAAAACTAAGCATAGAGATGCTGCCCCTGAGTTATGACCTCCATGGAGCCCAAGATCTCCGTTGCTAAGTGAGACATTTCTTAAATGAGTTTTGCCCCATTTTAGAATAGAGCTGGAAAGGGACCTTGGAGGTCTTCTAGTCCAGCCCCCTGCTCAAGCAGGAGAACCTATGCCATCTCAGACAAGGGAGATGTCCAATCTCTTCTTTAAAACCTCCAGGGATGGAGCGCCCAGGATTTCTGGATGCAAGTTTTTCCACTGGTTGATTGTCCTCACTGTCAGGAAGTTTCTCCTTATTTCCAGGTTTGTTTGTTTTTAATTTTAATTCCATTTATATCCCGCCCTTCTCCGAAGACTCAGGGCGGCTTACAAGCTTAGCAGTAGCCTTCATTCTATGTATATGCCTGCTTATTAGGGCTTTCACACACACACACCCCAAGTGGCATTATTACAAAGTCAGCTTATTGCCCCCAACAATCTGGGTCCTCATTTTACCTACCTCGAAAGGATGGAAGGCTGAGTCAACCTTGAGCCTGGTGGGATGCGAACCTGCACTAATTGCAGGCAGCTGGTGTTTCTTAAGGAGGCATTAGCCCACTGCTCCACCAAGGCTCTTGTTGCTCCTCTCTTTGACCAGTTTTCAACCATTGTTTGTTATCCTTCCCTCTGGTGCTTTGGAGAATAATTTGACCCCCCCCCCTCTTCTTTGGGCCAGCCCCTCAAATACTGCAGTACTGCTATACTCTCCCCTATTTCTTCTTTTCTTTAGACTATCCAAACCCAAGTCCTGCAACCGTTCTTCGTATGTTTTGGTCTCCAGGCCTTGGATCATCTTAGTTGCTCTTCTCTGAACTTTTTTTTCCAAACTCTCAACATCTTTTTTTTTGTGTGTGTGATATGGTGACTAAAATCAGCCGCAGCAGCAGAAATTTTGGGTTCACTTAAGGTTGTAAGTCGAGGACGAGCAGTATTTGCACTGTTGTGTGTTCCCTTCCGTGGAACGTGGAGATTTATTGGAGTGGAAAGGAAAAGTGGGGCTAGTTGTTGTGGGGAATCCTTTTGGATGAGACGCCCACATTGTCTGTACACTAAATTTGGTTCCACGACTGTCCCCCGCGACTGGTTGGTTTTCTTGTTATTTGTTGTGATTCACAACAAATTTGTGGTCGCCTTCCTGAGGGAGGGTGGAATTTGGCTCCAGTCACAAAGGCACAAACTGAGAACTCCAGATTCCTGGAGGTTTAAGGTGCTTGGCAGAAAGACCAGTTGTATTTGCAAACGGCTTTTAAAAGCCTGATGGGACGGAAAAGCAAAGGCCTCCATTAAGAAGAGTAAGATGACAGATAATCACAGGTTAGCCACAAATAGAAAGCGCTCACCTGATCAAAAATTACCACATATAGAGTCAGCCTATTGTTTCACACTAACCAGCATGGCAAGAGATTAAACATGGACGGTAATCTTGCCTCCAGTTGCCCATTAGCTGTTCCATTCCATCTGATTTTATCCTGTTCAGAGTGTATTCATTTCCAAAAAAAATTAAAATAAACAAATTGTAAATTTGCCTCCACTAAGAATCATTTTTAAATTACTGAATATGAGGTCCAATGAGACGGCCTGCCCATCTCTCTCTCTGTGTCCCCCTATTCCTATCTATCTATCTATCTATCTATCTATCTATCTATCTATCTATCTATCTATCTATCTATCTATCTATCTATCTATCTATCTATCTATCTATCTATCTTGTCTATATCTATCATCCCACCCTTGTCCCTTTGGAAATCATATCCATCCATCCATTATCTATCTATCTATCTATCTATCTATCTATCTATCTATCTATCTATCTATCTATCTATCTATCTATCTATCTATCTATCTATCTATCTATCTATCTATTTTATCTCTCTCTCCCTCTCCCTCTCCTCCCCCTCATAGAAAAACAGTAGGGGGCCTATAGCCCAGAGTTTTGTTTGGAAATGGCTCCCGTTATCTCAAAGAAGTGCAAAGGTAAAATGAAATTATAGGAAACTTCACAGCTAGACAAGAGGAGTGGTGGACAAGTCAGGCTATGTTTAATTAGTTTCAGCCTAATAATGAGAAGATTTTTGGGGGGTGGGGGAACATGATAGCTGCCTTCCAATACTTGAAGGGATGCCACTGGGAACAAGCCTTTGTTTTATTCTCTGTAATTGTCCAGCCCTTGGCTGCATACAACCTGCAGCCAAGGAAGAACTTCCTGATAGTGAGAACGATTGACCAGTGGACCAGGTTGCCTCAAGAAGTTGTGGGTGTTCCATCACAGGAGGTTCTCCAGGAAAGATTGGACCTCCATTTGTCCACAATAGTGTAAGGACTCTTGCCTTGGGTGAGGAGTTGGATTAGAGACCTACAAGGTCTCTATGTCCCTTGAATGGTTAGAGCTATTAGATTCAGGCTGAAACAACGTGAAACAACCACTAGATGGCCTCAAAGAATGTTTTCTGAATACCTTTGCTGCCGTCTAGTGGGCATGTGGGGTTTTACAGCCCAGATCTAACAGCAGCAAGTCAGTTGGAATTAACTAATGTCTAGCCACCAAAGACGTGCAGATATTACAATGTTGTTGTGTTTTCTTTCGCCTCCACTTTTCCCTACAGATGCATTTCTTTTTCTCAGACAAAGTGATTCTCCTGTTTGACTTCTGGGATGTCCACAGCCCGGGAGGTAAGCAAACGAACTTATCTAAGGAAAACAGGAGCTGCCCAACCAAAAAAAAAAAAAAAAGAAAGACCTTTCAAGCTTGACTGATTGTACGAAATCTGAGCTTTAGCAATGGGGGAAGGGCAGTTAGGAATAATTGCCCTATTGACATGGCATCTCAGATTTCCTTCAAACACTCGACTTGAGAGCGTTTTCCCAGAACCCAAAAAAATGAACTTGAAGGAGCCAACGCTAGCTACAAGATTCATAGCAACTGCTTTGAGCACAATTCAACGCTTCTCTGCGGAATTCTAAGAGCTGGGGTGTGGGGGTTTTGGTTTTTTTTTTTAAGAGTCTTTAAGTGTTGCAAATGCAACACGGAAGGAGAACAGCCATCTTTATATTGCAAGGATTTGCTTAAGTACGACGGCGATGTTATCCCAACGGTGCTTTTCCAGGAGGAAGTGGACCTCCTTGTTTTCCTTTGAAGGTGTTTGGCTTCTCATCCGAGAAGCTTCTTCAGAAATCGATTTTCTTCTGGTCTCGCGCTTTTTTTTTTTTAAGGTCCAACTTTCACAACTATAGCTAGATTATCAAATAAGCCACATGGCAAGGCAGAAACAAAGGCATCAAGCACGACATGCAGGAATTGGGTGTGTCTAGTCTAGTGAAAAGAGACGCGGTGGCTCAGTGGGTTAGGACGCTGAGCTTGTCGATCAGAAGGTCGGCAGTTTGGCGGGTCGAATCCCGAGTGCCGCGTAACAGAGTGAGCGCCTGTTACTCGTCCCAGCTTCTGCCAACCTAGCAGTTCGAAAGCACGTAAAAATGCAAGTAGAAAAATAGGGACCACTCCGGTGGGAAGGTAACAGCGTTCCGTGCGCCTTTGGCGTCTAGTCATGCCGGCCATATGACCACGGAGACGTCCTCGGACAAGCGCTGGCTCTTCGGCTTTGAAACGGAGATGAGCACCGGCCCCTAGAGTTGGAAACGACTAGCACGCACGTGCGGGGGAACCTTTACCTTTACCTTAGTCTAGTGAAAGGAAGGGCTAGGGGCAACCTGATAGCGGTGTTTCAATATTTGAGGGGCTGCCCCAAAGAAGAGGGGGTCAACCTATTCTCCAAAGCACGCGAAGGCCAGACAAAGAACAATGGATGGAAACCAATCAAGGAGAGAAGCAACCTAGAATTTTCCTGACAGTGAGAACAATTAACCAGTGGAACAGCTTGTGGGTGCTCCATCACTGGTGGCTTTCAAAAAGAGACTGGACAGCCATTTATTTGACTGAATTGGTATAGGGTCTCCCTGCTTGATTTAGGCGGTTAGACTAGAAGATCTACAAGGCCCATTCCAACTCTGTTAATCTGTTGTGATTTGCCAAGCATACCAGCTAGGTCTGCACCATCACAGAAGCAAATTTGAGAGACTTTTCTAGTGCCACCGAAGAGGTTACCTAGACAGTTAACGAAACGTTCGGAAACCAATCCACAAGCTCGGGGCATGAGCCTTCACCCTCATCCAACACCCGAGCTCCAGATATTCGCCACCATTGCAAACTTTTCTAATGCTCTAGAATGCTCACTAACCACCCCCGTCTCCATTTTATTTTTCCTTGGCATGCGGGTGTGTGTGAGGGGGGTGGGGCTTTCCAACCGAAAAGCCGAGCAGAAGCCCTTATCTCTTAACTTTTATTTCCTAACCTGTTCATGCAAACTTAAACCCAGCTCTTGGGAAATCAAGAAAGACGCTGCTGGCAGCTGGTACGTGAGCGTGCTGCAAGGCCATCTCTCTCTCCTGATCTTGGGGTTCTCTCGTCTAGAAGTCTAGAACCTTGGATCGGCTTAAGGGCCCCGGTCAATTTCTGGTCAGGAATCCTGGCAGCCAAGATCAGGTCGGTTCCAAACTAAAGAAGGCGAGCTTCGGCAAATAGGATGGTCCCATCCCTGATCTCGCCATTCTTGTTGGCTTTGGCAAGATCTGATCTGGTGAGGCTGGTTGATTAAGAAACAAGGAGCAACCAGGGCTTTTGACTAAGGCATCAAGATGAACGGAGACAACAATTTTATTACTCAAGTCTGGCCTGACAAGGCAGCATTTTTCAGCAGGAAAAGGGTGGTGAAAAGGGCTTTTGTTCCACACACACACACACACACACACACACACACACACACACACACACACACCAGGAGTCAGAAGAGAAGGAGCAAATCCAGAGAGCTAAGCCAAG
This sequence comes from Vipera latastei, assembly GCA_024294585.1. Taxonomy (NCBI): domain Eukaryota; kingdom Metazoa; phylum Chordata; class Lepidosauria; order Squamata; family Viperidae; genus Vipera; species Vipera latastei. The sequence goes on along the minus strand of CM044368.1, from coordinate 4,609,964 downwards.
TTGTTCAACCTCTGGGAAGAAACCCAATTCCCTGCCTTAATTGTACCCTTTGCTCCCAAGCAAACAAAAGCTGGAGGTGGTTGTTTTGCCATACTCACGTCTTTGCTGCACACAGATGGGCCTGCCAGAGAGCAAAGCATGAAAACCTACTGCGTTTTGCTGAACTGTAACTCCCCGTGCCCATGTTAGCTAGCTGGGGCTGTGCCCCCTTCGCTCGGGATGTGTCTCGTTGCGTCCTTGCAAGCTGTCTCTTAAGTTCACCCCAACGGCACCTCTGTATTTTGGTCTGAGAATTGACGCCTTTGAATTGCTGGCATAATAAATTATTGTGCATACCCTGGGTAGCCAGAACAACCAGCAGAGAGGTGTTGAATTGTGTCAACCCAGACCCATCATTAGAAACTCAAAATCACACCGCTACCTCTGGTTTACTTTGTCCAGGTCACACGTGCAAATTCATTGAAGACGTAGGTCCATGATGCTGGTAAAGCTAAGGCTGCTTTTTCAAGAGGCAACTGGGCTTTTTTTTAAATTCCATTTGTATCCCGCCCTTCTACAAAGACTCAGGGCGGCTTACAAGCTTAGCAGTAGCCTTCATTCTACGTATATGCCTGCTTATTAGGGCTTTCACACACACCCCAAGCAGTATTATTACAAAGTCAGCTTATTGCCCCCAACAATCTGGGTCCTCATTTTACCTACCTCGGAAGGATGGAAGGCTGAGTCAACCTTGAGCCTGGTGGGACTCGAACCTGCACTAATTGCAGGCAGCTGGTGTTACTTAAGGAGGCATTAGCCCACTGCGCCACCAAGGCTTTTTTTTCCTAACAATGAAGACAGTTAACCAGTGGAACAACTTGCCTCCCGAAGTTGTGGGTGCTCCATCACTGGAGGTTTTTAAGATGAGATTGGACAGCCACTTGTCTGAAATAGTATGGGGTTTCCTGCCTGAGCAAGGGGGTCGGACTAGATGACCTCCAAGGTCCCTCCCAACTCTGCTAGTCTGCATTCTGTATTCTATTCTCCTTTATTAGCCCTCACCAGTGTTTGTGCTGTGTTTTAACAGGGATGGTGCTCTCCGTTGTCTTGATCATGCTGCTCACCGTGATATATGAAGGCATCAAGGTTGGCAAGGCAAAAGTGATCCAGCATTCACAGACGGCCATGGCCCCTAGCATCAGTCAGGAGAACTTGCGGGAAGGGGTCTCCGTGAACTCAGATGTGGGGCCAGCCACCAGCTCGCTGAAGAGGTAAGGAAAACGCTGCAGTGCGTGCAGTTGTGTTTGTGCGTTACTGTTTCTCCCCCTCTTCCAATGACATCTGGCCCATCATTTTGGAAGCAGCATTGCCCATGTCACAAAGGGCACCTTTGTTTGAAGGCTGTGAAGAGCTGGGATTGTGCTAACCCCACAAACCTGCAAAACAGGGCTTTCGCCCAGCCTCCCTTGTTTATATCGTTCACCTTTCTCCCAAACGAAAAACTTTTTTCAACCAAGCTGCCAGGTTTTTACTGTACGTTGTTTTGGGGGTTTTTTTTCCCCCTCCCCAAAGGGGAATAGATAAAACATTCTCTAGCTGAGTCAAACATTCCTTCATCCGAAAGGAAAAAAAAAGCTATTCGGGCCAGAGAAGAATCGTAGAAAAGATGAATGAGATCTGAAATCTGGTTCAACTGAAGTTTGGTTCCCGATTCTATAGGGACAGGTCGGTACTGGTTTGCCTTTCGTTTTAGCAATAACCGGAGAATAATTCCACTTCTCCCCTGTCAGGGGCGCTCTGCCAACTTTCAGCTTTATGTCTCAGATTTCCCCCCAAAAAATCTTTCGTGCATTAAGCAAAGCTCTCTGCTCGTTTATTTTATTTTATTTTATTTTTTACAAGATCAGCTAAGCGTGGCCACTTGCTGAGGCTCTGTTTAAAGGGGCCCTTGGTGCGCTCTGAGCTTGGTGGTTTCGTTGCAGACGTTTCATTGCCAAAGTAGGCAACATCCCCAGTGCTAGAGGTGAAAGGGGTTTGCTGGGCGGGGGGAGGAGGAGGAGGAGGAGGAGGAGGAGGAGGAGGAGGAGGAGGAGGAGGAGGAGGAGGACTGTGTGATCCTTGGTGCTCTCTAAGCTTGGTTGTTTTCTTACAGATTTTTCATGACCCAACTAAATTATGTCATCAGTGCTAGAAGGGAGTGAGCTTTGTGGAGGAGGAGGAGGAGGAGGAGGAGGAGGAGGAGGAGGAGGAGGAGGAGGAGGAGGAGGAGGAGGAGGAGGAGGAGGAGGAGGAGTGTAGGGTCCTTGGTGCTCTCTGAGCTTGGTTGTTTTCTTGCAGACATTTCATGACCCAACTAGGTAACATCATCAGTGCTAGAAGGGAGTGGGGTTAACAAGAGAAATAATATTCTATTCTATTCTATTCTATTCTATTCTATTCTATTCTATTCTATTCTACTCTACTCTACTTTATTCTATTCTTATTCCATTTTCTATTCTATTCTATTCTATTCTTATTCCATTTTCTATTCTATTCTTATTCCATTTTCTATTCTACAGTATTCTATTCTACAGTATTCTATTCTATTCTATTCTATTCTATTCTATTCTATTCTATTCTATTCTATTCTATTCTATTCTATTCTATTCTATTCTATTCTATTCTAATTTCATTCCTATTCTATTCTATTCTATTCTATTCTATTCTATTCTATTCTATTCTATTCTATTCTATTCTATTCTTTCTGTTTCCAGAAATGTCCTGCTCAAGCGGGAGTTGGACTAGAAGACCTCCAAGGTCCCTTCCAACCGTATTGTTCTATAATCTAGGTTCTAGAAGGCCCAGTTGGCAGAAACCCTAAACAAGGAACCTCATTAAGTTAAAACACCCTTAAGTTTGCCTTCAGGAGGAATAGAAAAAGGACAGAGGGAAGCTAGAGAGCAGAACATTTTTTTTACTCGCTTTCTGAAGACACCCCGTTTTCTTCTCCCCAAAGGCGTCTCTCATGGCACCTAGCAGAGACTTTACTCCACATGGTGCAGGTGTTTCTGGGCTACCTGGTGATGCTGGCCGTCATGACTTACAACACGTGGATATTCCTGGGCGTGATTGCTGGTTCGGCCATCGGCTACTTCGTGGCGTATCCGCTCCTGTGCCTCAGATAGCAGCGTGGAAGCTTCTTAAGAGAGAAAGATCCAAGACTGCAAATCAGCTGGATTTTGCCACCGGAACAGCTTCTGTTGGGACAATTCCTCTCCACGAGAGAGCTCAGCTCGATTTTAATCTCTTGTCTCGCCGACAGGACACTGTCCAACTTCTAATCCTCTAAAGTTGCAGTTGTGCTTCCAATTTCAAGCCATTTTTTGTTTTCCTAAGTGCCTTAAAACTGACTTTTCTCGTGCCCGGAAAGTTAATTTCAAGCAGAGGGCCCTCAACTCCATCTAAGAGTAGAGGGCACAGTATGATTGTCGCCGAGGTTGCCTTCAAACCCTACAGGAACGTGTTTGGGATGGGGTAGCTCTATCTTTGGCCCCTCTTAAACCTCATCAACTTGAATTCTGACTTGCTTGGAAAATAAAGTGGCCAGCAGAAATGTAGAAAGGCAGGAGGGAGGGACAAATGTTGCCCCCTAACCTTGAAGTGAGTGATGGGGATAAGCATCCTATTATCTAGAGCAGGGGTCTCCAACCAATGGACCAGTACTGGGCTGTGGCATGCCAGCAACTGGGCCGCACAAACAAGCAAAGCCCCATCCGCGGGATGCAGGCAGCACACAAAACCACGCACCCTCCGGTCCACGGAAAAAGCCCTCTCCACGGAACAGGTCCCTGGTGGCGCCCAAAAGTATGGGGACCTCTCATCTAGAGTAGAATAAGCTTTGCAAGCTTTCAAAGCAGAGTTGGAAGGATTCGTTCGCCAACACCGTGATCTGCAGCACTTTTAACAGATCCGGTCTGTTTCGATTCTCAGTGTTTATTCTGCCTTCTTTTTTTCTTTTTTCTTTTACTTCTCCCCAGATGTTTTCATTAAGCCCACATGCTGTCAAAACAATGGGCAGTAAAGATTGTTTGCCAAAGGACCCTTTTTCACAGGGGCTGTGTCGCTAACCCAAGGAACTCAGGGCCACGAACTATATGGGCCTTTTAAAATAATTATTTAGAGGTGGGAAGAGAAGGAGACAAACTCTTAGCATGTTCAGTCTGTTCCCTGACTTGCATGTCCAAAAAGAGAGTTAAGGTGTCACCCATCTGAGCAATATCAATAAGGACTAACACAATAGTCTTGGGGTAAAATTACCAGAATATCCTACTCAAGTTAGAATGTGATAGAACTGGGTCCTCTCCAAGCATTTGCTCTAAATCTTTGGAACTGCCATCTCCAGTGCTTTTTTTGTAAAAGAAAAAGGTGCCGGAACTCACACACGTCATACAACCCGCCTTGCCTACCCTACAAGGTTCTATCCAAAAAAGGTGCCGGAACGCCGTTCTGAGCGTTCTATGACAAAAAAAGCCCTGGCCATCTCTAAGATCAGTGTAAACAGGGCCTGGATGGAAATTGCACCGATGGGCCATTTTGTCTGGAACAGTATAAGTTCTCCTGTTTGAGTAGGGGGTTGGGCTAGAAGACCTCCGAGGTCTCTTCCAACTCTCGTTATTTTGCATTCAGAGACGAACAATTTTAAGAGGCTAGCAGGCAAAGGTCTGACATCTTTCACGGATCTCCTTGCAATTCTATGTGTTTAATTGATTGGCACCAGTTATAAAAGCGTTGAGCATTCCTTTCTGGGGAATGAAACATTCCAAGGAACTCCAGACTGTTTCCTTTTGCTTCTAGACCACGCTTATTTTGGAGAGGCTGAAAAATCACATCCAAAAAAAAAAAAAAAAAAAGGTCATCCCCAAATTGTATACTCTGGAAGAGAAATGCAGAGTCCCTTGGAATGGAATTTTGTACATCCCTAGCATCTACTTAAATCCATGTTAAAACTGAAGCAATTATGAAACGTATTTTTTTTAAAAAAACAAATCCAATAAATGTATTATTAATTACCTATGAATACTTTCTCAATGAGTATTTAAGTTACAGGGGAGTAGGTTATCACGTCTTCATGTATGTGTGTCCAAACACGCTACAACATTTTCCCATGCAGTTTAATTTCCCTGTCTGGCAATGCTGGGCAAACTTGATAAAACTGGTGAACACAGTCAGAATAGCATTCTCCACCTCAAGGTTTAAAACTTCCATCTCTTGAAAAATGAACGAGGAGCCGGTTCTGCCCCCAAATTATTCAATTCATTTTTTGTAAACTTTTGTAAAAGAGGAACCCCGCCAGCTGGAGAGACACACACAGAGAGCAAAACCAGAGTCTTTCAGCCAAATGTTTTTATAAAAGAGGAAATGGGCTGAACTAGCATTAAATAAAGCTGATTTTTTTTATTAATATATAAGCACATTCTCTTAAACATTTGGTATAAGATTTGTAATATATACTATCTTTGTTGAAAGAGAGAGAGACAGGAGGAAAAGAAGATTTGGTTCCTAACCAGAAGGCATTCAAAGAGGACAAAATGTAGGATCCGAGCGAGGAATTTCCCTTCTCTTTCTCACTCTCCGAAATCGATTTCAAAGAGAAATGACTACAAATATTAAAAAAAAAACCAGGCAGGGTGAAATTGGAAGGTTACAGCAGCAAAATCAGGATGAGGTGGGCAGTGTTGGGACATTTGGATCACGGGCAATTTCCCAAGGAGTCTTCCTATTTCTGGATCTGCTGAAGATCATCTGCCTGCATTTGAAAAAGGCTCCCTTACTCAGTTGGCACCACAGTTTCCTAGAAGTTGAATTCCAATCTTTTTATTTTTATTTTATTTTTTGAGATTATGGAAAAGCCCCCTCAAAAGAGCAATCTTCTGCCAGCAGATCCAGACTGACTTGGGGCAAAGCACGTGATGAGGCACCCATGTTTTGTACTTCCCATCCATGAAAACAGCAGGAGGAGGAGGAGGAGGAGGAGGAGGAGGAGGAGGAGGAAAATCAACAAGGAGAGAGGTTATCTTCCATCTTGTGGGGGGTGAAGACCCTGGGAAAATAGGCTCTTGTAGGCCCATTCAATCAATCGATCCAGTCAACATGGAGATGCTTAAGACAGAAACCTTCATCGCTAACTTGGAAGCGGACTACAGCTTTCCCAGAAGACAGAAGAAGCCGCCCTTCACTATTAGTAGTTGTAGAGAAGATCTGAGTTGAACTATACTGACATCTCCTCCAGAACAGAAACCATCCAGATGTTGCGAGGCTCCTGGCTCACCAAGGGACTGACTGAAGTTCTCAAGACAGAACTTGAAGTTGAATGAGAATAAAACCTGGTCCTTCAAAGAGATGAAAAGCCAAAGCCAACCATATTCTCTGAAGTCCTCCAGGGATGGATGAGGAGATGGATGAGTACTAGGGGTGTGTCTGTGTGTATAAATGTGGATTAGAATGGGTATTTTGTAAATCCAGTGCCGGAAGCTGGAAGCTCAAGAGTGGCTTCCAACTTTCAATCCACGTCACAGGTTCAGGAGGAAGGAGAGAGGGAAATTTATACCCGGTTTATAAAGGCAGGATGGGATGCCGAAAGCCACGCTCCCAATTCCCTGCCTTTCATTTCACTTTTGCCCATGTCACGCAAGCAACGGGGACCCCTACATTTACGGGGAACGAGTTCCTATTGAAAGGACGCGAGTCATCTTACATCGCTAACCCTGCAAGAACACGACTGAATTGCTAAACATAACTTGCCAGAAACTGCCGAAGCTACAAGAAATACCATTTTCCCTTTTGCGTCCCCCCCCCAAAATCGTTTACTGCCACCACACCAAGTGCATTTAAAATAATAATAATAATAATTGCAACCTCAATGACTTCCCACTAGGCTGAAGACTCGTGCATATAGGATCTCTCTTTTATAGGATCTCTGCTGGCTGCTTCTAAGATTATTCTGCTGCTTTGCTTCCCTGGGAAAGAGAAGGAAAATATAAAACATTCGCTCAGCAGAGAACCTGTGCAGGTAAACCAAGGATACCTGAGCAGGCCAAGGTAACAAACCCATGAACAAATCCTACATTAGCATGGCATATACGGGTTATTTTTGTTTGCATGGTGCATCCTTGGCTGAGCAGCGAAGACATAAGGCATTTCAGCCAACGGTCCCCACTGAAATAATTTAAATTCCTATAGCAGTCTTGTCTTGTCTGTCAACTTTTGCTGGTCTGTTCCAACGCCAGCAAGCCTTCACCAGCACACGCCACTTTCTCTAACCCACATCCACACGTTTCTAAAAGTCTACTTAACTTTCTCCTGGGCTTTCCATCTCTGCATAACTTTGGACCGAGATGGGTGCAGAGAGGTGGGGGTGGGAGTGGGGAAAGAATGCAATTTGACCACCTCCCACCTCAATTCTAGGATGGTTTGCTAAAATCGTCTGGAAGAGGAGGGCCCAGGAAAGGATAAGTTAAGAGAGAGAACCGTTCCTAATCTTGAACACCGGTGACGAGAAGAAATGATCCTGCCCCCCGCCCCCCAAAACAGGAGAAAGAGCCTTCTACCATCCATGGTTAGACGAAGGCAAAGGGGTGAAACATCAAACATCAAGTTAGGGGTCAAAAAGTCAAATTAGTACCAGTCTGGATCAAGATGGGGAAACACAATGGCTTCTCTCGGTTTCAACCCTCCAGGCGTTTGTTAGCATCTTAAGGTCAAGTCCCTTCTCCACAACACCCAACCCAACCATGCAACTTTTGAGTCAGGAGAACTAGCGCGTGCGTGTTTGTGGGAAACGCTAGAACAGACTAGGGGGGGGAAATCACCTGCGACCCGAGAGATGTAGAATGTGCATTCTGAGGTCCCCCCCCCCTCGCAATTCCTTCCCTCCCCCCTTCTCCAAAGGCAGAACTTCTCCAGAAGAATCGAGTGCATCTAAAGCTGAAGATGATCCTACACCGGCCTTGGATCAACTTGCTTTTTTGTCCTTCTCATCCCACAGGGTTTCCCTCCCCCCCGCCCCCACCGTTCTGGTCTCCCGTCAGTGTTGATATCTGCTCAGGAGGAATCCTCTTCCAACGGGGAGGCTGATCTAGAACTGAGTCTGCATCCCTTCACTTTCATCTGTGACCTTGTGGCTGTCCTCCACCGGGATCTCTGCTTCTACCTTGCTGGTTCGAGCAGAGACCTGTTCCTCGCCTGTCTCTTTATGGCTGGGTTCCGGGCATTCTGCTTGGACTCCTCCGTCTGGAGCTGGAGGTTGTGTGGGGGCAACTGGGGAAGGGGCTGAGGCTGGAGCTTCCCGTTCCTCTCCATTGAGCTCTGTGGAGGATTCTATGGGACAGCCATCTTCTGCCTGAGAGGTCTCCTTCTCCTCCTTCGTTGGCTCCGAGGTGCCTCCGCTTTCTTGCGTCACGGTACCATTGCGTAACTGTTCCTCAGCCTCATGGTCATCGGGAGCTGGGATCTCCACCTCTTTCACCAGCAATGTGCGGAGCTCCTTCACAGGCTCGGAGGAATCCTGTGTCTGAGGACTAGGAGAGCGGTCGGACTTCTCTGGTTCCGAGCCACCTGGAGAGCTTTCCAAAGAACCAACTTCACAGGGCAGAGCGCTTTCATCCATGTGGATCACGGAGACAACCTGCTTGGCCCGGTGCTGCTTCTCGTCCAATGGGTCTATGTCCGCTTCATCACCATACTCCTCTCCCCAGTTGATGGGCGTCCCCTCGCCCAGCAAATGTATGTTGGGGTCGCTGTTATGCATCACAATGCTGTCGCGGTAGAGGTTGTGCTTCCTCTGGACGGCTGCCTCTTTCACAGCTGAAATAGGCATCAAAGGAAAAGAAGCAACGGGTTGAAAGGCAATTCTCCCAAGTCAAGCAAGGCTACCAGTTCTCCATATATATTTTTTTAAAAAAAAAACCCACAAGAACAACAGAAAATAATGCATTAACCCTATATGTCAAGCAATAACGTTAAATGGGGATCTTAAATGTTTTAATGATTGCAATTGATAATGGGACAAACGCAGATGGAAACTTCTATATCCTAAACTAAATAATACCTAGGCAATATTTTCCAACCCAATGTTCCACAGAACTATGGGATTCTTCCATTACATCCAGCAAACCATGTTGGTTAGGTGAATTTCATCCATCCATCCATCCACCCAACTCATCCCTCCATCCCTCCATCATCCACCCACTCACCCATCCACCTACTCACCCACCCATCCATCCACCCAACTCATCCCTCCCTCCCTCCACCCACCCACCCCATCTATCCATCCATCCACCCACTCACTCACTCACTTACCCATCCATCCATCCACCCACCCACCCATCCATCTTTCAAAGCCTTCAGGTTGGAGAGACGGTTTACAAAGATGTCCCTTTGCGACAGTAGGAGGTGCAAACAGCATCTTCCCCTACCTGGTTCCAATCCGCTACAATCCTACTCAATCAAAACCAAACCAGAGTCTCTTACCCATCATGATATCTTTCATCACAGACTGCAGGACCACCTCTTCATATGTGTTTTCCACCAGGATGAAGCGGGCAAAGTCCTCAAAAATCAGCTCCTGGAATCTTGAGAGGTCCTAGTGAGACAAAGGCAGGCCGTTGAGAAGTTAGCGTGGACCTAAGGCCCACCGTGATACCGTGTTTAGGATCTGCGAGGAGTCAAATCTTTGGCCCACATTACTTTACGTGGCAACCCTTCTGCTCTCCGCAACCAATTTGGAGAGCAGCTCAAGGTATCCCTTGAGCTAGGAGAAACAACTATTTAGCAACAGCAGGTGTGAATCAGGGACAAAAGACATCTTTTCCCTTGAAGCCAACATGGGCCATAAAGTCTTCGTTGGAAATGAAATACATGTTCAGCACTGGTGCTTTGTTTGAAGCAGGTCAGTCTGCCGTGTAATTTTATCTTAATTAAATGCATCTCCTCTCTCTTTTTGAAGACAGAACAAATGAAATAAGAAGCCCGGAAGGCAGATTTCATGGGTAGGTTAGCATCCCTAGGAATCCAAGCAGGTTCCCCGAGTTTTAAGGAGCCTTTTGAAATAAGAATAGATTATATACTACCTCTTGGGTTAGATATTAGACAGCTGCATCTTTCACGGCAAACACAAACCAGCTACAGAGCGGTGGCCACCGATGGCGTTTGTAGCTCAGAGTTCAACTCGGAGGACTTTGGTACCCGTGGAGTTTGATTGTTTTCTTGCAGACATGTCATTACCCAACTAGGTAACATCATCAGTGTTAGTGTGACTCGCTCCCTGCTTATATCCAGTACCTCTGAGCTTGGTTATTTTCTTGCAAAGCTTTCATTACCCCGCTAGGTAACATCAACAGTGTTGATGCATATAAACAGAGAGCAAATCCCCCTTCCTTCTAGCACTGCTGATGGTACCTAGCTGGGTTGTGAAGCGTCTGCAAGAAGACAACCCAGCTCAGAGAGCTTCAAGGA